>JAVJIF010018808.1:0-123342 GCA_038442645.1 Agave tequilana | reverse complement strand
GGTGCAGACAGATTAGGATCCTTTAAAAAATTCGGTCCCGAGTCCTTCTCACTCAAATTCAAACCTCTAGATATACTTTTCTAAAGATATAAAAAGTTCAAGTGCAAAGCAAGTGATGACTAATAAAACAAAGATTTATTTTTAGTAGATTAAACAGAAGTTTATGAACGCGATATTATTCAAAAGTATACGAATTATAAAGTAAATCCTGATAATTTTCAAAATGAAAAATTATTGCAATTTTTTACAGTTAGTTTGACAAGAAACCACACAGAGAAATAGCTCACGTATAAAATAAGAAAACCTGAAGAAAGTTAAATAGCTTTTGTTAATGAAGCAAGTCCCAAGTGATTGGTATACAATAAGAAAGATATTGTCATTCTTATGTGATTGTCAAAATTGTAGTTTTATAATTTAATTTCTGTTATTAGGGGAGAATGTTCTTAAAAGGTTTGCAGACTTTATACTGAATCTATGACCTCTACAATCAAAAGTAAGCACCCATACAATTATTGCTTCTTGTTTTGTTGAGTTGGATATCGAATAAATAATCTCACATTGGTTGGACGTAAGGATGGTCCTTAAAGTATATAAGTATTTCAGCTACTCCACCTAAAAGGCTTGTTTTTTTTTTAGGATGATGCATCAAGTTCCTTACAATTGATATTAGAATCATGCCTTAAAGCTAGTTGGCAGCGATGCAGGACGCTGCAATTGGTGCTTCACGTAAGATGTGTCTGCAACGCAATAGAGCATATGGTATTTCATTCATCACCTAGAGGATTTGGACAACTCCACCTAAAAAGCCTTCATGTAGGTGTGTGTCTACAAAACAATGGAGCCTATGATCTTCCAGGCGTGAAAAAAGTTTTGAGCATATAAGGATTTGAATAACTCAACATAGAAAGTTAGTCTTTTGAGATGGTGCCGCTAAGCTCTTACAATTCTCAGACACAAAATTTATAGGGAGTCCCTTGTGTAAAACTTTTTCTTTATTACTAAATAATTTCTATAGTCTCTCCTGCGCAGCGAAGAAAATAATCTTCATTGAACGCCCTCGGACCAATAAATTTTTCTCATCTTTCGACAGATAATTTGCACTTTTAGAGAGATAAAAGTATTATTAGGGCAAGCCTTGCAACAAGAGCCTTTGCACGAGTAAATGCCCTTACCAAGTCTCTCTCTCTCTCTCTCTCTCTCTCTCTCTCCTCATTTTATAAAATAAAAACTTCACTGGTTAATTAATCAAAGACTCCAAATAATATTACCAAGCAAATGAAGAACTTTTTTAATAATTTGGTGAAAATGACCCACCATGGGATTCATTGTCAAGCATCACCATGGGATTCATTGTCAAGCATGTGTGTCATTTCCACTTATCAAGTAACAGAGACGTTTCCTTCAAGGAAAAAAAATAATAAATGTTTAATTGATAATATCAAGATAATGACTAGTCATCTCTTTCCATTGCAATAATTTATTTTAGGGGTTTTTTTTTTCTATAGCAACCAATGAAATTTTTGCTAATTTCATATATTACCCTCCAAATTTCTATATTTTCCATTTCAACCATTCAAATTTTAAAATGGGACCCAAAAAAAAAATCCCTCTGTCTATTGTGCAGCCTATAAGTGCCTAGATTTCTAGAATATTCTCTTTTTAGATTTATATGACCAAATTATCTTCATCTCTTTCTCTTTTTGGGTTTTCTTCCTCCTCTCATCATCATCTCTCTCTTCCTCCTCGTCGCTCTTCCTCCTCCTAATCTCAGCCAAAACAAACAACAATACAACAACTCAGAAATTTAAGCTCTCTTCTCCTTCAAGCTCGCCCTCCTCGATCCCCTCCGCACCTTCTTCTTTTGGGACCCATCCCTCCCCAACTCTCCTTGCACCTGCCGACATCACCTATAGCTCTGCTATCTCCATCGCTCACGTCGTTGAGCTCCGCCTCCCTACTTCTACATCTTAGACCCCATCTCCCCTTCCTTTCCTCCCTCATTTACCTCACCAAGCTCAACCTCTGGCCCTACCCCTCCTTTTTCGCCGCCTTTGCTTCTTCTTCCTCTACTACAACTCCCTCTCCAAACCACTCCCTATTTCTCTTTTTTTCCAACATCTCGTCCCTCTTTTTCAGAACCCATTCAAGTTCTCAAACTTCGCCTTTGCTCGAATCGAGGAACTTGACGGTCGAATAAATGTTGCCGGACAGTCCGTTCGACGAAAGTAAGAAGTATTTTAGAGACGACGACAGAACCAGGATTCCGCCGGTGAGATTTTTGCGTTTTAGATGGAGGCGGACGAGAGAAGATAATTAACTAAAATTTAAATTGGATCGGTGAGGTGATTTTGGCAGAGGACGAGGGTGGAGATCGAAGGGGGGATCTGGATCGGACTCGGGCAAGAGAGGAGGTTGAAGTTGAGGTCGAGAACGAGGAGGTAGCGAAGAGAGAAAAAGAGGGAGGGTGGGATCTGACTGAAGAGGTAGTTTTAGGAGAAGGCGAGAAGGCATCGCGAGAGAGAGAGAGAGAGGGAGAGAGAGGGAGGGAGGGAGGCATTGGTGTGTGTGTGTGTGTGTGTGTGTGTGTGAGAGAGAGAGAGAGAGAGAGAGAGAGAATTTAATAGGGGAATATCATTTTTATTAAAGGTAAAATTTAGAAAAAGAAATCAAGCGGCCTTTTCCTCCCACCACCCCAACATTACCATTCCCACAATGCTGATATCATCCTTGAACAGTGAAATCTCTTAAATCCCAACTTTTTCTTATTTTCTTTTAAGGGGAAAATGAAATCTAAACCCCATGCCTCCTTTTTTCACGAAGGCAAGGGTGGATGACACGGGGCGGGGGCTTAGTGGGCACCTTTCATATTTCTTTAATTTTGTAAGATGCCCCCTATTATTTCAAGAGGGTGTTAGTAAACTCCGTTTCAAAAACACACCTTATGATTCTGAAATATACTACTAGTCCTCTGTGATTCCATCTTTGTTATTAAAAAGTCAGTTTTATGGCAAAGGTACTTCGAGGCCGTGTTTTTTTATCCAACTTATTAGGAGTTGAGTCTTATTTTCTCGTTTCTAAACATCACTTGGCATACACTTGTCAATTAAAAGACACTTTGGAATACTGTTTTAGAAATCCAACCCGTTAAGGGTCTGTTTGGTTCTCAAAAATAGGCTGCAGAAAATTCAAGTAGGGTCCATGCTGTTGTATTTTCAAAAGAAATGAATCAAGTGAGGCTCATGAGCAGTAATTTTCTGAGTCTTTTTCCAACCTCAGTGCGTGAAAACTAGCAGAGAGGTCACCTAAGATTTTTGCGAGCCCACCACAATCATTGTATTTTTTTTTTTTACAGACAATCAAAAAGTACTTCACGGTAAAATTGGCATGGCCTCCGTGTGGGGCCCATAAACAGTTAGTTTCGGGACTCATTTTCGGAGAAACAAACAAGTTATAAGAGTTAGTCTTATTTATTATTTTTTTTCATTTTCCAACTTCACTCGCTAGCGTCATCATCGTTGTTGCTGTCACTGTCACAACTATTGGTTAATCATTGTCGTGACCACTATAATTGACACTACCACAGTATGTAACACAACCTCCATCATCATTGTTACCCCTCACCGCTATTGTTTTTGACATCTCAAGACTACCACCACAGCCGCCAGTATAGTCACCGTAAGCACCACAACTTCCACTACTACCATTGTGCTTGTGGCACATTATCGATACTGCCATTGTCATTGTCACTGCTACCACTCCAGCACCGCCAACAGTGCCACCATCTCTATCGTCACTAGTAGGATCACCACTAGTATCGTTGTTGTCATTGCCACTGTCTTGGCAACGAAGACAATAATAGCGGGGATAAGTTGCGACAGGGCCCATGGTGATGCATTGTAAGCTCCACAAAACTATACATTTGCGGAAGCAAGTTAGCCTGTCAATATTACGTCTCTCTCTTAAGAGCGAGGTTTTAGATTTGATTCCCACAATTGTCAGCCAAAGTATTGGATTGGATAATTAGTGAAGTGTATATATATCATCACTTTTCAAATTTTATATTCGTTGAAAAGTGTCACTGTAAGACAATGATAAAATCTCTTTACAATGGGCAAATTCCACTTGCACCAAACGACAACCTATATTTCAAAAAAAAAAATTTATGTTTAATTAAATAATCTGTTGTGCGCAGATACAACAACCACGTAGAGGAAACTCTTGAGGCAAGATGCAATAAGAATTACCACCAACAACAAAGAACAATTAAAACAGAGAAGAAAACAAAACATACGAATTTAACGAGGTTCGGCCAATTTCGCCTACGTCCTCGGGCAAAGAAGAGAGATTTCTATTGATTTGAGAATCAATTACAAGTATTGCAAGCATTACTTTATGAAGAGAGCTCTGCCTCTCTCATATACCCAAGGAAACCCTAGGAATCAGTTTTCTCATTGGACTGATTTTCAATTCAGCAAATTTCCCGAAACAGCCCAAACCCGTCTGTCGGTCGACCGGTCGGTCGACCGACCCAGGCACCGGTCGACCGTGCCGGTCGACCGTGCCTAACTGAGAGTTAGGCACTTTCGGTCGGTCGACCGCCCGGTCGACCGCTCTCCTTCTGCGATCGACCGGACGCGGTCGACCGCTGCAGCCTGTGCACGTTGGTGCACAACGATCGACCGGGCCGGTCGACCGTGCTGCTGCTGATTTCCCTGCTGCTGCTGCAGATTCTTTGGCTCCTTGTCAACGTCGACTTCCTCTCTCTTCCTACAATTCTCCACCTCGGTGAAGATTACTCAAATCTGAGCCGAACTGTAACATACGAACCGTCGACTCGAAAGTGGCTGCATCAGTGTGGTTGCCTACGTACCCTGCCCAAGGGATCAAGCCATCCGTAGTTCATCCAAAGGAGCTTCAACAAGCTCATGCTACATGAAGGACATGGAGCAAAGTTTTACAATGTGCAAACTTGACTCCTGACACCACCTTGTTAAGCATGTCGGCGGGATTCTCCATTGTGTGAATCTTCAGCAGCTCAATATCACCCTCATCAAGAATCTCCCGAACAAAATGGAACCTGACATTGATGTGCTTCGTCCGTGCATAATACACCTAGTTCTTGGCTAAATAAATAGCACTCATATAGTCACAGTTGATCTTCAGTAGATCCTGATCAACCCCCAAGTCATCAAGCAAGCCTTGAAGCCAAATTGCCTCCTTCATAACCTCCGTCATGGCCATATACTCGGCCTCTGTAGTAGACAATGCGACGGTAGACTGTAGAATAGAGCGCCAACAACCGGTGCTTGAGATAATGTAAAGACATACCCCGTTGTGGACGGGGTTTGTCAAGGTCACCAGCATAATCGGAATCAACATACCCGATACAATCCTGCTTCCCTGTGGAGTCCTTCTCGAATACCAGACCAACATCAATGGTACCTTTAATGTGACGCAGAATCCACTTCACTACCTCCCAATGACCCTGTCCCGAATCATGCATATACCTATTGACCATAGAGACAACTTGTGACAGATCTGGTCTTGTACACACCATAGCATACATAAGACTACCAACTGCGCTAGCATATGGGACGTGAGTCATGTACTCACGTTCTACAACATTCTTTGGAGACATAGTAGCAGATAACTTGAAATGAAGAGCCAGTGGTGTACTTATAGATTTCGCATCCTTGCCGATGTTGAACCTCTGAAGTACCTTTTGCAAATACCCCTTCTGTGTCAAGCTCACCCTGTCACTCCTTCGGTCTCGTGTGATTTCCATGCCTAACACCTTCTTTGCTTCACCATGATCCTTCATCTCAAACTCAGAAGATAAATCCCTCTTCAGTGCCTCAATTGCAGATCTAGACTTTGAAGCAATAAGCATATCATTACATACAATAGTAAATACATATACTCCCCTGTCGGCAGCTTATTTTAATACACACATGGGTTATAGTGGCTACGTATGTACCTCTTTCCTCTGATGAAGCTGTCGAACAGCTTGTACCACTGTCTGGGAGATTGTTTTAACCCATACAGCGACTTCTTCAGCTTACACACCATATCTTCTTTCCCTGCAGTCTTGAACCCTGTCGGCTGAGACATGTAGATCTCTTCATTCAGAACGCCATGGAGAAAGGCGGTCTTTACATCAAGTTGATCAAGGTCCAACTCATACTGTGCCACCAAAGCCAATAAGATGCGAATTGACGAATGCTTTATAACAGGAGAAAATACCTCATTGTAGTCAATTCCTTCCCTTTGAGCATAGCTTTTTGCTACCAATCTGGCCTTGTAGCGTACCATGTTTTCTTTAAGAGATCCCTGCTTCTTTGCATACACCCACTTACAGCCTATCACCTTCTTCCCTTTGGGCAACCTAGTGAGTTCCCAAGTGTCGTTCTTGTAAAGAGACTTCATCTCTTCTTCCATGGCTGCTTTCCACATCTTCGACTCTGAACTGATTTCAGCTTCTCTGAAGGTGGACGAGATAGCCTCCTCAACGACCGGAAGTGCATAAGCCACGATCATATCTGTAGTGAGCCAACCTGGTTTTCTTGTATTTCTCCTTGGTCTTCTAATTGCAACTTGTAGGTTCCGGCACCTTTCAATACTCCTTGTCTTGCAAGAGTTTGCAAAGACTTTTCTCCTGCGTGTCCCAGCCTCATATGCCATAGCCTGGTTAAGTCTTCATCTGAATCAGTAGAAGCCGCCACTTGCCTATAACAGTACTACCCTTCAAGTAGTAAAGATTGTTCTGGCGAACGGCCTTCAATACCACCATCGAGCCTTTGGTCATCTTAAGGACTCCTTCCTTTATTGACACCACAAGACCCAATGTCTCCAAAGCTCCAACAGAGATTAGGTTTCTCTTCAGTTGAGGTACATACCTTACTTCCTTCAGTTCTCTTATCATCCCATCAAACATCTTGATCTGGATTGTTCCTACACCTTTCATGATACATGGATGATCATCGCCCATAACGACTGAACATTCCTCCAGCTTCTCAAAGCTAGAAAACCAATCCCTATTCGGGCACACATGGTATGTAGCACCAGTATCCAAAATCCACTCAGTCTCTCCTGAGTAGCTAACGATAGGAGTAGTGACAGAGAATGAGAAAACCGACGAGTTCGAGTCTGATCCACCTGCCTGTGAGGTACTACTCTGAGTACTGACCACCTTTGCAAGATTTGCCTCAGTCTTAGACTCCTTCTTCTTCCCTTTGCCTTTGGACAGTCAACTTTCCAGTGCCCTAATTCTCTACAGAAGGCACACTGGTTCTTCTTCAGATCTCTATAACCCGGCCTGAACTTCGATCTCCCTCGATCATCTTTGCCCTTCCTATGTGAACCCCTGCATCTTACTGTTAGCGCCTCTGCTGATGAGCTTGCCTGAGAAGACTGCCTTTCCTTTCTCCTCGTCTCATAATTAACCAAAGCAGACGACACTTCATGATAGTCAAGGGAGTGTCTACCATTATGAAGATTAAGGTAAAAGTCTCATACTCCTCTGCAGGAAGAGAATTCAAGAGAATTACCGCTTTATCTTCTTCGTCTACCTTGACATCCACATTGACCAAATCTGTAAGAAGCTTCGTGTAGCGATTCAGATGTTCATTCACGGAGCATCCTTTCTTCATCTGAAACCCGTACAGCTTGCTCTTCAGCTGTAGTCTGGATTCAATACTCTTGGTCAGATACTTTCTTTCAAGGATCTCCCACAACTACCTCGCAGATGTTTCGTGTAACACAAGATATTTGATGTCTTGTATTAGACACGATCTGATTAAGCCACACGTTGATCGGTTCATCTTATCCCACTCTTCTTCAGTGGTTGTGCTTCGCTTCTTCTCCAGACGTAGAGTATCTTCGAGGTTAGATGTCGTCAATGCATCCATCACCTCGCATCTCCACATGCCAAAATTGTTAGTGCCATTGAATTTCACCACATCAATCCTCGGATGAGGATTCATGGTTCTCACATACGTACTTTCTTCTGCCATCTCTTTAACTAGATCCTCTATGTAATGCGGAAAACCAACGGAGTTAGATAAGCAACTTTGATAAAGATCAGATATTTACCTCCTCACGAAACCCTAGATGAGTTTCTGAATAGATCTACTCCTCAAATGATTCCTTGAGCACTTCACGCGTTGTTCTGAGATCGACACACGATCCCACGGATAATCCCAACGCTGATCTGAGATCGACACACGATCTCACAACCAGTCCCAAAGCTGATCTGAGATCGACACACGATCTCCACCAAATCAGCAACAGATGCCCTTCGAATCACCAGATGATCCCACGATGAACCTGGGATGCTCTGATACCACTTGTGCGCAGATACAACAACCACGTAGAGGAAACTCTTGAGCTAAGATGCAATAAGAATTACCACCAACAGCAAAGAACAATTAAAACTGAGAAGAAAATAAAACTCACGAATTTAACGGCCAATTTCGCCTACGTCCTCGGGGCAAGGAAGAAAGATTTCTATTGATTTGAGAATCAGTTACAAGTATTACAAGTATTACTTTATGAAGAGAGCTCTGCCTCTCTCATATACCCAAGGAACCCAAGGAATCAGTTTCATTATTGACTGATTTCCAATTTAACAAATTTTCGAAACAGCCCAAAACCCGTCTATCGGTCGACCGACCTAGGCACCGGTCGACCGTGCCTAACCAAGAGTTAGGCACTTTCAGTCGGTCGACGCCCGGTCGATCGCCCTCCTTCTGCGATCGACCGGCACGGTCGACCGCTGCAGCCTGTGCACGTTGGTGCACAACGGTCGACTGGGCCTGTCGACCGTGCTGCTGCTGCTGATTTCCCTACTGCTGCTGCTGATTCTTTGACTCCTTGTCGTCGTCGACTTTTCTCTCTTCCTACATAATCAACTAAACAAAGATCAAACAACAAGATACCTCCCGTAACATCCCGCTCACATGAAGTTATGGCTGCAAATATCTTTCGAGAAGCCCAACGCCTTTGGCCGAGTGCCCCCTCGAGAAGCCCAACGCCTTTGGCCGAGTGCCCCCCCCCCCCCCCCCCCCGCATGGGGTTCCACGTTTGACTCCCAAGAGAGTCAACTGGGTAACGTTACAGGTAAGTATTCTAGCAAGTCTAAAAAAAACAAAGAAAAACTTTGAGACCCAGCGAGAGATAGAGAGAGAGAGAGAGAGAGAGAGAGAGAGAGAGCTATAGCAGAATAGAATCCATTGTGTGCTGTACAGGACTCCAAACTCCAATCACTGGGCCATTGAGATCTACAAGCATCGGTGGCCAAATCCAGTTTTTAATCCCATGCAAGAAAAGCTTGGGGTGCACTGTAAGCCTCGCATATTGTCGCGGGCTTTGCTTTGAGAATGGGAGCGACACATTGCAGTCCCAGATTCTGTCAGCGGCCACGCCCCAAGTTCCCTCCCCCCTCTGTGAACACGTGGTCCAATAAAAGGATGACTACTCAGATCCTTTCACAAGTTAACTGTCGACTTGTCGCGGACTTGATAGGAAAAGACTTGGAGCTTGAAAACGATGATGATGATGTTTTGTTCATCTGAAATGGCAAGAAACAACTTCACTGTAGACCAATTTAGATTGCATCTAACTCAATCACATTCCTTGGTGCTAATCAGAGAAAGAACTTGATTAGATATGAATCCAAGCATACACCACAAATAAAATGCCCCATAAGATTATATTCTTGCTAACTTAGCTTTCTCTTCTACTTGAAAACAAATAAAATCGTCAAGTAAAACATTAATAAAAAGAAGATACCTTCTTTTCTTTTTCTTCAATTTCAACCCCCCAGCCTCAAAATGATTTTATTTTACCTCTATAAACAGGACAAGGAGAATCAAGGGAACCCCTCTCTTTGGACTAAAGTAAATCAAAGTATGCACAAAGGAACAAATACATTGATAAAGGACATTTGTTGGCTTCCCATAATCATCATACCAACTCCATCAAGTCATGTCAAGAAAAGAGAAAAAAAGGGAGAGCCAAGGAAGGAGTAGATTATTTCACATACAACTAGAACCAAAATTATTTGATGATTGATAGCAACTTTTTGATAGTGATTTCTGATGGCAATCTTCTACCTTTTCTAGCACTTCTCACTCCCATGACTTTTTAATTGCAGCAGATGGACACCATTGTGGAGCCATAGACACCATTGTGGAGAATCAGTGCATTATAGATAATAATCCTTTGAAACCAACAGTATGAATTACTAAATATAAATAGATTCCGAGTATAAATTTATATATGGACAGCCACTGACAGAAGATATTTTTTTTCATTACAAGTGTATGTAATAAGAATGAAGATGAATGTAATGTAATAAGAATAAGAGAGAAACAAAGAGGGGGGAAAATTACACACAATACTTGAACTTGTGACCTTCAATAACATATTTTATAAGCTACCACTTGAATTATAGCTCTAAAGTGTCTTAATTCTAGTAAAAATAATCTAAAAAGAAAAGATTGTACTCAAAAAAAAAGTTTACAAATTTATATTTTATAAAATCTGGTCCACCTGTTTGTGGAGGTTTACAATCAAGATTCATATAAATCCAAATAATATGAGCAAAAGAGTTAGATTATGCAATAGTACCTGAACCAATTAGAATATCATGGATGCATGCATGACAATTTCAGAGGTCGGCCAAGGGAGGATTTTCACAAGAAAATTGGATGTTGGAGATCCTATACAGACTCCACTAATAATATAATAATAATAAAAATGAAGCATTTTCACCAAATAACCAATAAACAATTGAGAAAGGTATGAGCTATGCACTAAGGCACATGAGATGATTACCAAATATTGGCTCCACTGGCAAAATGGAAGCTGCAAGTTGTGATGTACTGATACACATAATACAAAAAAGAACATGGAGAAGGACAATTTAATCAATTTTATTAGGTTGGAAGAGTCAGTAGAACACTTCGTGACCAATGATTAAGCAGAAAAATGATAAAAAATGATGAGTGGCATAAAATAAATATTATTAAAATTGATTACACATTGTTTATTGCATGATCGATCCTTCCAACTCTAGAAGATAATTAAAGTTGGAGATGTTGTCCAGTTCTTTGCTGTGACCTGCCATATCTATATCATGCAAAAACAATTTAGACGGATCAATTGTTTAGCTAAATATTTCTGAAAATAGAAAGTCAACCTAATTAAAGGATTGTAGTGTATCATGGCAAGATAAACAAAGGCCATTTGTGCTGATGGGGTGCCATCCAAGTCATGGATGGCCAACTAACAAATCCCTAATTCTGGTGTTTGGACTTGGTGATGTCTTTTTCCCTTGAACTTATTGGGGTTAGATTTCTACACTGGACATGTACAAAATTGAATCCAGTTTAATATGTAGGGTCTAAAGGAAAACAGTACAATACCTTTATCTTTGTAAATACAATACAATATTCATGTAGGTGTGCACATATCTGTCTACAAATTCAAAAGGGTTGGATGCCTAAATATTTTTAGTTTAAGATTCTGATTAGGCCCTGTAACCTATATTTTATGGTTTGTGATTATTTAATATTATTATCCTCATAGTTCAACAAATATTATGACACCTTATCATTAACTTTTGGCATGCATTTCTACCCTTCCTACACTCTTTTGTCATAAATCACTTCCATATCATAAAGATCATCCAAGATAGTTCTGTTAACAACAATCATTATGGAATATTTATCAAATCTTTACAACCAGCAGTTAACTGCACTTTCTGAATTAAAGTGTTCACGAGATAACAAAAGATACAAGCATGTTGCTTCTTTCATCTTGTGTACATATAAGTTAAATCACCTTGAGTTGAACTGGACTACCACAGTGAAATTTGGTGGAAGAAGTGCAGAAGCCTCCAAGAGACATCACCTTTGAACCACTGCTGATTAATTTTATCAAAAGCAAGAAAGAACACACACCAGTTTTGCCATATTCGTAGCAAAAGTGAGAGGTCACGTCATTCAATAAGCTGCATCCAGTTATAACTTCCATGTTCCCCAACATCAGAAATTTCACTCTGCACAGCCAGAATCCTGCGAGCAGTCATGTGCAGCATTTAAACACAAGGCTAGAATCAAACAGAAACACTGGCATGATTGTAGCAGATGAGTTCTTAGAGGTCTTGAGAAAGGAGAAGAGAGAGGCAAAGAAAGAGCCATGGTTGAAGTTTCAACACTGTGTTTCTCTGATAGTAGTAATTGAAAGGTGACACGGGAGGGCAGAGAGGCTTTCATTTTCAAGTCAGGAAATTATAGAACTGGGACCAGCCTGAACAACTTAGGCGGGTCGGTCTTCAAGGCGATGAAAGGAAGTTGTCATTGAAGCAGCAGCAAGAGCTGACGCTAAAAGCTACAGCCAACTGCATTTTTGTGGGTCATATACTGGGGGAAGAAACAAAGGCACTTAATTCATGATGAAACTCTCTCGAGCCAGATTCATAAATTTCGGCAATAAACTGGTTCATTGTTTACTCTGTGAAGCAGAGAATGAGGGGCCATGGCAGCACCCACCACCCATGTGAGGGGAACAAACAGATGGGGCCTTGTTTACAAACTGACAAAAAATAAAAAGCAGTAATTTTTCATCACTTGCTGCATTTTGCGGAGAAGCAAATAGTTTGAATCTGAGCATACTCCAATTCTTCTTGAAGGTAAAAGAAATGTGTGAAACATGAAATAATTGGTCAGTCTATTTCGCTGGCTGTAAGGTTTTTATTCGTCGTTGAAGTTAGATTTGTGACTTACATGAGTACAACATTGGATACGGCATCATTTGTGTGTGTGTGTGTGTGTGTGTGTGTGTGTGGTGGTGGGGGGGGTGGGTGGGGGGGTGGGGGGGTGGGGGGGTGGGGCGCGGGGCGGGCTCCAAAAATCTCAACCTGGAACGAGGCGTAATGAACTAGTCACTTGCAATAGGAAAGGTTGAACTAGGTTGTCGGCTGGCTCTGTCAAGAAAAATCAAAAAGAGAACGGAAACATAATTAATGACATGGCTGTTAGTTAATGAAGTGTCAACAATAATAGGTTGCAAGTACAATGGAACAATTTACTTCTTTTTGGAGGTCCTATGAATGATGAGGAAGGTATTTGAAACTAAAAGCACTAATGAGAGTTACCTTAGGTTGCAGGATCTTCCGACTCTCACTGAAATACTGGTTAGGATGGTTGATCCCAGAATCACATGAAGTAGCATGGATTACTTCAAATGTCAATGTGCAAGCTAGCTGAAAATGATTAAATAAATAATTTGAATTAGTGACTGAAAGGAGCAGCAGAAGTAACAGACTGAGGGAGTACTGAAGAGGCTAAATAATTTTACCTGATAATGATGATTCCGGACTTTATCCATTACATCTTCCAGTGTGCGTCCACCAATCCCCATTTTACCAAGAGCAGCTTTAAGGTTTTCCTCACTGTAAACCACAGGATTTGATAGGTGATAACGGTTAACAAAATCCAAGGTACAGTTTAGTCCAAAACAGAACATTTCCGGTGATCTAGGAATTTGTATTTTAGGTTCAATAATGTAAAGCCAAAAAGGAAACATAATCATGAATACTTAGTAGCAACAAAGCCAAAAAGAAACTCTGAAAACCAATAAAAAAAGGTGATGTAAAATCACCTGGATCGCAATCACCTTCAAATCGAATCAAGATTTAAATTGAGAAAAAAAAGATAAAATTTGGGTTTCCACCCCTTGCACGGGCTTCTCACCCTAAACTCGAGAGCAGAACTCAAGAATTTAACACAATAATTTTGAGGAAAAGTTTTAATCATTCATTCATTAATTATTCCAATAGTTTAAGGGGCCTTATATAGGCTTTACAAAAGAGGACTACTGGAAAATAACCGATGTGGTACTAAACGTCCACAAAAGAACAAAAATAAAGGAAAACAAATAAAGGTAAAAACATCTGCTATCAATAAAGTCTGAAACAAGTCCCATCTAAAGCCATAGAAGACCAGCGCGTCGCCTCCTGAAGTATACTCGATCGAACCTGCTCCTGGGCGGTGGCATGATGTCCTCATCAATTCCCCCGGGTGAAAGGAACTCGACCCTGTCGAGTGTGGGGGACAGAACTGCTGTCTGCTGTGATAATGCTCCAGTCGATCAGGATCAAGATGCTGGAGGTCTTCCTCAGTAATCCAAGAATTTTCTGAATCAGGTTTTCCCGTCCACTTAATGAGATAGCGTCTCGTCCCTCCATCTCCAGTAGAGATAATCTGATCATCCAAGATAGAATCTATATGTTCTGTTGCATGGGACATTTTAGGGGGAAGTGGAGGTAGTGGGGGACTCTCAGAAAGAAGGTCTCGGCTTGGCTCATCCACAAATGGATCAGAAGGGGTATCAAAAGTACCTCGATATGGAACCAAATCCTCAACATTAAAGGTGCAACTAATGCCAAAGTCAGGTGGGAGATCCACCACATAAGCATTTGAATTTATTTTCAATAATCTTGAATGGCCCTGCACTTCGCGCGTGTAATTTCTTCACAGTTCCTGGTGGAAACCGCTCGGGTCGCATGCGGACCATCACATAATCTCCGACATTAAAAGACCTTAATCGGCGATGTAGATCTGCAGAAGCTTATAATCAGTATTATTTTTCATTATCTTGTCTCTGACTTCCTCATGTAATGCATGGATATGGGATGCAAATGCTGATGCAGAGTCTGATACCCTAGAATGATGATGAGCCATGGGAATTAAATCAATGGGTTGCCTGGGCTTAAAACCGTTTAATATTTCAAAAGGACTGAGACCCGTAGTCCTATTAACAGATCCGTTATATGCAAATTCAGCCATGGGCAAAATGAGATCCCAAGTTTTTAAATTTTTCTCCAACTAGACACCTGAGGAGATTTCCTAGCGATCTGTTTACCACCTCGATTTGACCATCTGTCTGTGGGTGAAAGGCGGTTGAGAATTTCAGTTGGTGCCCATCTTATGCCAAAGTGTTTTCCAGAAATAGCTAACAAACTTAACATCCCTATCAGACACCATGGTTTTAGGTATCCCGTGCAACTTTACGATATGATCAAAGAATAAGACAGCAACTCGAGACGCATCTGAGGTCTTGGAACACGGGATGAAGTGAGCCATTTTAGAGAATCGGTCAACTACCACTAGGATAGAATCATGCTTTTTTTGAGTTTTAGGCAGTCCTAGTATGAAGTCTAGGCTCACGTCTTGCCAGGGGCAATTAGGTACAGGAAGAGGAGTGTAAGGTCCGGCAATCTGCTTTTGTTGCTTGGCCAATTGACACGTGCGACATTGGCTAACTACTTTAGAAACATCTCTTTTCAGACTCGGCCAGTAGAATCGGTGTTCAACGGCCTCAATTGTTTTGTTCTGACCGAAATGTCCCGCCAGACCTCCAGCATGTAGTTACCAAGAGAGAAAATCCCTGAGGGACGTACGGGGAATACACAACTTACGGAATCGGAAGAGATAACCGTCTTGAAGGAGAAAACCGTACATCTCACGGACAGGGCCGTCTCGTAACGTGACATAAATGTTCCCAAAATCGGGACATGATTCATACTCCTCCTTTAATTTCTCAAATCCAACCACTTCTGTGCTCATTGCCACCAAGATCGTGACACGTCGACTCAGCGCATCAGCGACCTTATTCTCGATGCCTGCTGTTTGAGAACAAAAGTGTAATCCTACAAGAACTCCACCCATTTGCTATGCCTCGCGTTTAATCTCTTCTGGGAGTTGAGATATCTTAACGCTTCGTGATCTGAATACAACACGAATTCCTGTGGCAACAGATAATGTCTCCAGTAGCGCAACGCCTGTATAACCGCATAAAATTCTTTATTATAAGTGGAGTAGCGTTGCCGGGCATCATTTAATTTTTCGCTGAAATAAGCAACCGGGTGGTTTTCCTGACTCAGTACACCACCTATTGCTAGTCCCGATGCGTCACAAGTTACTTCAAAAGCTTTTGAAAAATCAAGGAGACGCATTACGGGAGCTTCCGTCATCATCTTCTTTATCTCAGCGAAAGCTTTGGAGGCAGCAGGAGTCCACTGGAACACCTCACTCTTTAAACAGTCGGTGATAGGTGCCATGATAGCACTAAAATTCTTGATGAACCGACGGTAGAAAGTGGCTAACCCGTGAAAGCTTCTGACTTCCCTAATCGTTCGGGGTTGTGGCCACTCGGTTATTGCCTTCACTTTCTCAGGGTCTGCGGAAACTCCCTCGGAGGAAACCACAAATCCTAGGAAGATAACCCTGTCTATACAAAAAGCACACTTTTTGGATTTGCATAAAATTTCTCAGCATGGAGTGTGCGGAGGACTTGCCTCAGATGACCCACATGTTGCTCCTGGGTTTGGCTATAGATCAGTATGTCATCAAAATAGACCACCACGAACTTACCGATAAACGGTCGAAACAATTGGGTCATTACTCTCATGAAGGTGCTTGGAGCATTGGACAGTCCAAATGGCATAACCAACCATTCATATAACCCGTCTTTAGTCTTAAATGCGGTTTTCCATTCATCCCCGGGTCGGATTCTAATCTGATGGTACCCGCTCTTAAGATCAATTTTGGAGAAGATTGTGGCACCTGACATCAGATCCAGCATATCATCAAGACGGGGAATGGAAAAACGGTACTTGACGGTAATTTTATTAATTGCACGACTATCCACACACATACGCCATGTACCATCCTTCTTTGGCGCCAAAAGTGCGGGAACCGCACATGGACTCAAGCTCTCCTTGATGAACCCCTTGTCAAGTAGCTCTTCTACTTGTCGTTGCAATTTCGCATGTTCAGTTGGTTCATTCTATAGTGGGGCAAATTTGGTAAAGTCGCTCCTGGGACTAGATCAATAGCATGTTGAATGTCTCGCATAGGGGGCAACTCACCTGGAAGATCTTGTGGGAGGGTTTCGGAAAACTCCTCCAGAATTGGCTTGATGTGCTCAGGAATCTGCTCCTCGATATCCCGGCTAGCCTCTCGAGCCACGAGAGCATAACAAGTAGAGCCATCTTGCAAGCTCTTTTCAATTTGATCGTGGCTAATCAAATTCATTCCATCTTACCTTTACCCTTATCAACCTTTTTTTTGGATTTATAACGTCCACTTTATCTTCCCTTTATCAGCCTCTTTCTCTCGGGTTGGCGGCTTCGGTTGATTTGGCATAATCTTCACCTTTTTCCCATTATGGACGAACGAACACTGATTGGTACGTCCATGTATGGTCACATCTAGGTCAAATAACCATGGTCGCCCCAAAATGATATGACCTACATTCATGGGTAGTATGTCACACCACACATTTTCTGTGTACGTGGCAAACTGGATGGGAATTTGACATCTCTCTTGAACATCGATAGATGTAGCATCGATCCATGTAAACTTTGTAGGGGTTTGGATGCTTCACCGGCGTCATCCCCAAGGTGGTGATTAGCTTTGACGCCACAGCGTTGATGCAGCTGCCACTATCCACTATTACCTTGCAGTTCTTATTACCAATTTTCGTGCAAGTTTGGAATATGGCAGTCCTTCTCCAGTCGTTGAGTGGTTCAGGCTGGGTTAAAGTACATCTAACCACTCCTAATTGGGTGCGAGCTACACTAGGAGGTAAGCTCGTCATTTCCACAGTTCGGATGCACCCATTAAAATCATACTCTTCGACAGAGGCATCCGAGTCATCGTCTTGTTGGTGCACTTCTTCCCCATCATCCTCTCCTTCTATATCTTCAATGGGAACTTCGACGAAGAGGGTTTTGGTCTGACTCGGGCACTGGCTGCAAGGTGACCATACCCTTGACACCTGTAGCATTGGGTTCTAGGGTTGACTTTTCCTGGTTCACTTACCGTTCTCTTCTCGGATACAAAGGGCTTTGTACCAGAAGGACCTGCTGGTTTGACGCTAGAGGAACTGGAGGCAGGTTTACTTGGGGTAGGAAGTATTCGGTTGAAGCTTGGCTGGCTAGTAGTGGTGGTTCTAGAGTTATCCTTAAAGTTACTTCGGTTAAAGTAGGATCCTCTAGACTCATCTAAGTCGGTGACTAGCTGATACGCCTGTTCTAGAGTCGTGATGCCTCGAGCAATGAGCTCTCGGCGATAATCATCCCTAAGACCGGACCTAAACCTAGATAGGGTCTGTTCGGGAGATTCTAACTCAATAGCTCCACACCGATTCAGATATTCATCAAACTTAGCAATGTAATCAGCGGCTGACTTGTTTCCCTGGGTCCATCGATTCCATTTGTCCAACAATTGTTGACTGAATGATGGTGGAACATACTTCATCATAAGCTTCTCTTTCATACTTTCCCAAGTGTCCACGGGGTCTTCCCTTCTGTACCTCATCATCCTCTCTAAATTTTCCCAGTATTGCCCAGCTTGTCCCGTTAATTTCATAACGGCCAATCGAACCTTTCTTGATTCAGACATGTCATGCCAACGAAAATATCGGTCCATGGCCAACTGCCAATCGATATAGGCCTGAGGGTCTAAACGCCCGTCAAAAGAAGGAGCATCAACTTTAACGCTCCTGATATACTGGGCATCGGCATCAGTTGTTCGGTAAGGTGGGCCTTGCTCACGCCTAGGAGACCTACTGTCATGGTCTCGCTCACGCCTAGGAGACCTACTGTCATTTCGAGAACTCTCATCATCCCTGATTCTTCTCCTATTGGTTTCTAGCCTACCAATTCTGGTTGCTAGATCCCTACAGTTGACATCAACCTGATCCTTAACTTCTTGTAGTTGTCTGTCCATGCTCTCTATCTTTTGTAGGATAGTGTTAAGGGTATCATGAATGCTAGGGTCCATTGGTGCTGAAGTTTCGCCTATAGAAAAAGTTCTACCACTTCTAGTAGGCATGCGAAATTCTCGCTGACCCTAAATGCAAGCTGTCCTTAGGATATATATGTTATGCAGGAGGAGGAGTCAGAGATTAGAATGGTGAAAGATAATACCAATTTTAAGCTAATGAGACTAACACGTGATTAAGAAATTGTAATGTGGAGACAGTGATAAAACACGTGCTGATACAGTTAATTTTCAAGATTAATCAAGTAATCACAAATTCAAATTAATTTAGTTGCACAATTAATATTAGGTCGGTTACCACTCAAGATCAGAATCACACAACTCACTTATTTAGTGGGCAACAGTCAATAAATTCTATCATGCGACAGATTGGAAAGACTAACTATTTAAATTAAATGGCAGGAATTACTGACAGAATATTCAAAGTTACCTGAGAAGGCGACCGTAACTCAAACCTGAACGATTCTGCTGTAGGTGCGTAGTACTGGTCGTCACGAATTTACTGCCTCGAAAACGGGTCAATTCGGACTTGAAACGAGCCTGAACGACCTCTGGAAGATCTGGTCTGTATCTGAACTGAAGTGAACCAGACTTGATCTGGTTTGAACTCCTGTTGAACCAAGTCCGGTCCAAGCTGGGTCGGATTGGACCCAACTCAGGCTGGGTTGAGTCCCTTAAAAGAGACCAGGGTCTGCTCCCCCTTTTCGAGCTCAGATCTAGGGCAGAGCTGAGTGTGTTGCTGTGGCGGCGGATTCGGTCGGCGGCGGAGATGGCCGGCGAAGCTCTCCCGCGAGCTCGACGAGACGTCGGAGATGTAGAACACGGTGAGCTGCTCCGATTGCGCCGATCCGCTCAATGGTAAGATCGGATGAAGGCACGAGACTCTGGACCTCTCCTGTTTCAATCTCACGGCTAGGGCAGAACGGACAGCGGCGGCGGCGGCGGCGGCGACTTGAAGGAGATGGCGGAGCTCCGACGACGCCTTGGAGGTCTGGCGAAGGTCGCGGTGGAATCAACACACTCACCCGATCGGTTCTCTTCTCGCGAGCTCAGGCTAGGGCTTGCGACGCCGAGGGGGTGCGATCAGAGAACCTTGGGCCAAGACGGAGCAGCGGCGACGAATGGGCGTTGGTGGTGACAGGCGAAGGCGACGGTGGCTGCCTCGACGGGTGATGGAAGTCGATGACCTCTGATGACGACGGCGGCGGCTCTGGTGACGGCGACCTGAGGCGATCGTCGGTGAGTCTCCCTCGAGACGATGGTTTCGTCGATCGGATCTGGGTGTCTGATTTTGGAATTGCAAGGACGGCGGCGACGTGGGTGTTGGTGTAGATCAGAGGCGGCGGTGGCGGCGTGGCTGTCGACGGCAATTGATTGATGGCGGCGTGGGGCAGAGAAGAAGACGGTGGGCTGTTGCCGCCGGATCAGAAGGGAAGGAGATGAACAGTGCCGGCGGCGGAATTATCAGGGATTTTCGACGATGATTTCTTTTTTTTTTTTCACTGTATATTCTTTTTTTGAACAGTGTATTTTTTTCTTTTGTATTTTTTTTTTGAATGGATCTAAATCTGGAGTTGAGATAGATCTAGGGTTTTGGAACTGGGAGAAAATTTGAAAAAAGAAAAATTTGAAGGGGATTGAAAACCGGTGCTCTGATACCAAAATGATGTAAAATCACCTGGATCGCAATCACCTTCAAATCGAATCAAGATTTAAATTGAGAAAAAAAAAGATAAAATTGGTTTCCACCCCTTGCACGGGCTTCTCACCCTAAACTCGAGAGCAGAACTCAAGAATTTAACACAATAATTTTGAGGAAAAGTTTTAATCATTCATTCATTAATTATTCCAATAGTTAAGGGGCCTTATATAGGCTTTACAAAAGAGGACTACTGGAAAATAACCGATGTGGTACTAAACGTCCACAAAAGAACAAAAAATAAAGGAAAACAAATAAAGGTAAAAACATCTGCTATCAATAAAGTCTGAAACAAGTCCCATCTAAAGCCATAGAAGACCAGCGCGTCGCCTCCTGAAGTATACTCGATCGAACCTGCTCCTGGGCGGTGGCATGATGTCCTCATCAAAAGGTAAGAAGCATTATGGATCAAAGATCCTCGAAAAAGACCATCAAGCTCAAATTAATTCACCAGTAATAGCAGGTGAGATTATAGAAAGACTACTAAAAGCATATTCGGCTAGACTAATCCCAAGGATTCTAGTCCTAATCTTTTTCCAATGGATTCTGAAAACTCAATGAAATGGTTTGTTTGTCTGTAAATTTCTTATTAAAATCCTAAGGACTGTCATCGAAAAAGGGGTCCAATTCTTTGAATTAGAAAAAAATGCCATAATCTTTTTTCTCTAATCACCTCTCTTGTCTACAAAGTTATAATTTGTGTAAAAAAATTAATGACTTATGATGGAGTTAATATCACATCCAAACAACTTCTTGGAGTTTAACTCTAAAGGCTTACAACACTTTAGAAAATAGGTGCAGTCCAATGGTTTTTCTCCCAGCATGAAATCCAAAGGATTTTCACTTCAACAATCCAAACAATTCAAATTGCAGAGAAGTAAAAATATGCAAACAGAGTCCAAATATTAAGTGATGAACAGGAATTCCACATAAAAACAATTGTAGAACAGGAATTTATAAGGCAGGCCATTATCATTGAAAAAGGCTGCCTAGAAAATGTAATATTATTAGCAATAATGAAGAGATTTTAGTTCAATGAGACTGAATCCACCAAAATAATGTATTTATGGTAAGCTAAACAAATTGGCATTATCCCAAAACAAAAAACAAAAAATAAATTGGCTGAGGCTATACCTGAAATGTCTGTAAGGACAGCCATGGTGATCACCAACACTAGGTGTGGAGGAGATAATCTTTTGACAGGAATAGGGTGTATAATCCTGAACAATGTATGCAAGATAAACGAAAAGTTTTACCAAACAACTAATTCACATGCGTCCAGGAAGTGGCCTTACAGTCCTCTTTCCTTCTTTCCCGTAGTTATGACGAATGCTATATGCGTATTCTTTGTCAAACCGCTCAGTGCCAACCTAGGCCATAAACAATAGAGTAGATCAGCGCTTAGCATAGGTCAGTGCTTACATAACGCATAATACTGGTAGTGTCTAATACAATTCACAGAGAATAACAAGGAATGTGACAACTTGTACATAAGAATTGAAGTATATATATGCTGCTCTTTTATACAATATTCAGAATAAAACCATATAAAATAACTGGCAGTGTTCTATGTAACACACATGTTGGTAATTAAGGTGATACTTTTCTAATACAATTGACAGAGATATTAAAAAAAATTATGTCTTATACCTAATGATTGGAGTAAAATGTAGTTAGTTTAAACTAAAATTCAGAATAAGACCATATCGAATACCAGAAGGGTTAAATAATCCAATATGTGGTTTCATTTTTTGCGAAATTGACATATTATGATACCAATTATTACTCACATGATCGACATATGTGGAACTTGACAATATGATCAGTACTTGCAAAAAGAAAACTTGATGTAAAGCAAACTAGAAATACCTACACAAAAGAATAATAAGAAAGAACATGAAGATTTATCATAGTTCAGCCCAAACTTAGCCTACGTCTACAGGAGGAGAACTTGAGAGCGCTTTATTAATAACTTGATACAAAGAGATCTAACCTTTCTCTTGATACAACACGAGTATTCACCTTTTTTCCTTAATCTAGACCTAAATTATAAGAGTATTACCTTATCTCTATGCACATTCATCTTGCTCCTCTTTACTCGGCTTGCTTCTAATCTCCTTAGTGTTCTCCACTTTCTCCTTGAGACTAGCTTGATTGAGACAATTACAATGCTGGGTTATAACTTTTATTTATAGGATTTATAACACAACTCATATTTGGACAATGAGACGATCTTAACCTTTGGATACTTGAAAAATCTTGATCAATCCTATTAGGAGTTGATCTTCTTGATCTAGAAGGATTCTAACCCTTTAATTTTTAAAAATAAATCCTTTATTGAATAGAAACTGAGTCTTATTCATACTCCAACAGAAAAAAAAACTGGTGCCTAAAAAAGAAACTGATTCTGCTTCAAAAAACGCCCCCGTACAGTCGATTAGCACTTAGGCCTAGTCGACTAATCTCTTTCATTAGTCGACTAATAGGTTTATATAGTCGACTACTGTAAAGTGCTTCCTCACTGTATCTGTCCTAGTCGACTAGTACTTAGGCCTAGTCGACTAGTAGTCTTTGTTGGTCCTATAAGTCGATTAACTTTTCTTGATCTGCTTCTCTTCTTCTGCTTCAAGTCATCATCTTCTCCAACTCAATTGGATCTTCTTGGACCATCATCTCCTCTTGAAAACAAGACAAAATCCTAACAATCTCTATCTTGACTTGCTTTTCAAGCCTTCAGTAAAAACACCTTAAGATTTGGATTACTGCCTTAATTCTTTCCTTGGTTGTAACCGTGTCGTGAAGCCTTTAACTATTGCCCTTCTCCTCGGGGCCTTTGCCTGATTTATAGCTACAGCTTGGGCCATCTCAGACCTTATTCGAATACACTCTTTCTTCTTCTCGCAACACTTTGACCCGGTTCACATCCTGTTACAGTCTTTATTGAAACTCCACCTCGCGATGAACTCTCTTCCAACCTTATCCTTGAAACTCCACCTTGAACTGAGTTTCCTTCCTTCAGCTTGTATAACCCTCCACACTTCTCTTCTTCCAGGATTACCCTATCTTCTTGGCTAACTCTAACAATGCCTTGTTGCACTTGGATCCGGCATTCATTTTTGCCGAGTACCTTTATGGATATTAGATTGCAGCGTATCGTACCGCCCTAGAGCACGCATTGTCCCATCTTTTTCTGTAACCTTAACTGTCTCAGTACCAATGACCTGCAAGCCGAGCCATCCACTATCTTGACAATCCCTTCCTCCTTTATAACTAAGGAGTTGAACATCTCTTTTGGGAACATACATGAACTATACTAACCAAATCAAATATCCAGCTTTTACCTTGAGAAGTGTTTCTCCGTAGGAAGCCATTAATACTTCTGTGTCCTCTTCACCGCTCAGTGCTACGCCTACCTCCGCAACTTGCCCCTTCTTCTTTAACCACTCTTACTGATACTTGCAGTCATTTTTTAATGACTTTCCCTGTGACAAAGGTGACATGTCTTTGACGAGCCCGAACCTTTCTTTTCTTCTCTTCCTTTCCTTCTTGTAACTACCAACCTAATCCTTTCTGCTCCTCTTGATTTGACCTTTTTCTAATCTCATTAGATAAGAGAGTTGGCGTGACCTCCTCCAAGATGAGAATTTCTTTACTGTAGAGAATGGTGGTGACGATGTGACTATATGACTCTGAAAGCGAACTGAGAAGAATCAACACCTTATCCTCCTCGTTAATCTTGACATCAACAGCTAGAAGCTCGTTGATGACCTTATTGAAGAAGTTTAGATGCTCCAACACCGATGTCCCTTCATTCATGCGTTGGCCATATAGTTGTTTCTTAAGATACAGCTTCTTAAAGAGGCTTTTCCTCATGTACAATGTTTCTAACCTTGATCACAATCTTGTGGCCATTTTTCATCCATCACGTTGCACATCCCCTGTCTGCGAGACATAGTTAGATAGTTCTTGCCGCCTTTAGATCCATCTCTTCCCAATTCTCGTTTGATGTACTTGTAAATTTTGCTGACTTACCCCGCAAGATCTTGTGAAGACTTTGTTGCACCAGCAACGCCTTCACCCTCTTTCGCCATAAGCCAAAATTTCTTTTACTATTGAACTTCTGGACCTCGAACTTTGTCGTAGAACTTCCTATCTTCAACATATCGCCCTTTGTCAACTTTTAACTCTGATACCAATTGTTACGAAATTGATATGCTATGATACCAATTGTTCTTCTAGGATCGACGTATGCGAAATTTGGCATATGATCAGTACTTGCAAAAGAAAAACTTGATGTGAAACAAACTAGTAATACCTAGACAAAAGTGTAATAAGAAAGAACATGAAGATTTAACGTAGTTGGCCCAAACTTGGCCTACGTCTACGGGGGAGAACTTGAGAGAGCTTTATTATTAACTTGACACAAAGAGATCTAACATTCCTCTTGATGCAACAAGAGTATTCACTTTTTTCCTTAATTTAGACCTACATTATAAGAGTATTACCTTATCTCTATGCATCTTCACCTTACTTCTCTCTTTACTTGGCTTCCTTCTAATCTCTTTAGTGTTCTCTACTTTTCTCCTTGAGATCAGCTTGATTGAGACAATTACAATGCTGAGTTACAACCTTTATTTATAGGATTTTATAACACAACTCCTATTTGGACTATGAGATGATCTTGGTCTTTGAATGCTTGAAGAATCTTAATCAATTCTATTAGGAGTTGATCTCCTTGATCTAGAAGGATTCTAGACCCTTTAATTTTTAGAAATAAATCCTTCATTGAATAGAAACTGAGTCTTGTTCATATTCCAGAAAAAACTGACGCCTAAAAAAGAAACTGATTCTGCTTCAGAAAACTCCCTGTATAGTCGATTAGCACTTAGGCCTAGTTGATTAATTTCTTTCATTAGTCGACTAATAGGCTTATATAGGCGACTACTGTAAACTACTTCCTCTCTGTATCTGTCCTAGTCGACTAGTACTTAGGCTTAGTCAACTAGTAATTAGTAGTCTTTATTAGTCGACTATAAGTCGACTAACTTTCCTTAATCTGCTTTTCTTCTACTTCAAGCCTTCATCTTCTCCAACTCGATTGGATCTTTTTGGACCATCATCTCCTCTCGAATACAAGGCAAAATCCTAACAAATTTATCAAAATCAAACAAAATAGAGTATGACTTGATAGTATGACTGTGTGTAAATTATATGATGCTTTCTAAAGCATAACCATTACGGAACTTCTCATTATACAGTTTACAGAATTTAAAGTAATATGGTATTGTTCATTCTACCTGTGTTGCACGATCACGGTCACACCAACATAGATATGACACAAATATGAAACAAATTCTTAAAAATACACACGACACGTGTGTCGGACACGTGTCTGGCACGACACGGCTTCATGATATGAGTGTCAATGCTACATAGCCTTCTACCAGTTCACCGAGATTCTAGCCTTCTAACTACCCCAAATGGCATTATTTGCCTAATTAGGTCTAGGATACAATCTCATCATTCGCAATGGGGAAAACTCAATAGGAATTTTCCCTGATAACTGACCAGCCTGTGGTGGAAGTGGACACACATTCCCGTCGGATTACGAGGGTGCTCTAAAAGGCCTGGATACCCTGAAAGCAATAGAAAAGAAAAGAAAAAAATTAAAGGAGGCACTAAGCATTTGTCTCCATCGGTTGTAAACCTAACAACATCAACCTTCTATTTGTCAGTGCCAAGTTCTTCCTACAGTCACATCTAAGCAAACAAGGGAACACATTTAGCCTAGGAACCTTTGGCAGGTAGAAATAGTTACTCATTGGCTATGAGGTTTTAGCTCAAGACGAGCACCATGTCATGATTTGAGGTCCACCTTATATTCTGCTGTCTATTCATATTATGCATTTCTTTGCAAAATCAGGCACAAATCTTTGATACTATATCAAAGCAAGGGAAACCAACATCCTTGGAAAACCTATATCAAGTCTTGCAGTAAGGTCAAGGGGCTAAATTGGTAGAATTTGGGCAACCATTTGAAAACTGAGAAGCCTCAAATTTACACTTAAAGCAAAATGACAAATGTTCACTAGTATGAACAGGCTATCATTTGACCCATCTGATGCAGTGTTTCAATGTAATGAAATGTAGAACAAGTGGAAGCCCACAAGGCCAAATTGTAAATTTGACTTACAGTCAAATCTTATTCCTTATTAGGATTAGTAAGTTCTGAAATAACTAATATTAGGAATTCCAGTTCAATTAGAAAAGAGAATCCTGCTGTGAAAGATCTTTATAACTATTTTCAAACAAGACGATCAATGAGTTTTCCACTAACATTTTTGTTGAGTTCTTTTCTGTTTTATTTCTGTCTAAGTTAGCTAAATTATTGGGAGAAGCCCCTCTTGTTTTTTAATCAAATGCAACCAAGAACCAAGCCTCCGAAGATGGAACAACCTGACCGCTATGAATAAACTTCTTAGAATCTGTAAACAAATCTAGTGACAATATCGTCTAATTGCACTGTATAAGACTCTGATATTGATCTATATTGCATATTTATCCATTTTTTGTTAAAAGCAAGGATAAAACTGTTAAAATGGCCAATCATGAATGGTTACTACACTTCAATCCTTCATTGTAATAAAAAAGCCCTTGAACTTTGTAAATGAAACTTTAACTTTCACGCCTATCTAGAACCTTGCCTCTGTGTTGTTAAAGCTTTATCTAGTTTTAATACTGCTAACAAAATGATAAACCAAGGCTGCCATCAGATAAATTTTAATTGATACAAACCAGTGATAATAACTGTTGATACGAAATGCATGAATGGATAATAATAAATAACATCACCAAGTAAAATGCCAGTTTAAGAGGTATTGCAAAGCAATAAACCTTTTGTGAGAATTCAGCTTTCCAGAAAGCAAGAGCATCCTCCAATTTCAGACCAACGCCCTGGAGAGAAAAACAGATTTGAAAGAGGTTAGAACATAATAACAGGCTAGTATAAGTATCTCAGAAATCTAAAACAGCAAACAACATTAAAATATTACTATTCCTTTTTCCCTCTTTTTTATCAGAGTAGTTAGTGAGTAAAACCTAAGGCCATTTTAGACCTTAACCCCCACAGATAATAATGATATCCATCCATTCAGTGACTTTAGAAACCTCCATCAGCAGAAAAGTGTTAGGACTTCAGAAGATTTTTAGATCACACAACTCACATTATTTTCATGACCTGCTAGTGAATAACATGCACATCTACATTAAACAAATACATTTAAATTCAAGGAAGACAGATGTGTGCATCCACTGTAATTGAAGAACAAAGGAATTGCTAGTCCTATTCTTATGAATCTGAACACAGCAGAAGAATTTTCATTGCCTATAGAACCACAAAACGAGTCCTAGAAGCAATAGACCCCAAACTGGTATCAACGCTAGAATAGGCTATTCACAAGCATGAAGAGATATATAATTGCACTTTCCCTGGAACTAGCTAACATCCAAACACAAATGGGAATAAAACTAACAGGACCTAGCCTAATGGTTAGCCTGACCATATAAATGTCAAGTACTTTCAATCTTTAGGTGCTCTAGAAACTTCTAGAATCATGCAATTACATGCTGCTCTTCACAATGGCCTTGGCATGAACTATAGCTAAACAATTGACATGAACTATAGCTAAAAGTTCGCGTTTGTTTTTAGAAATGCCTCAGCCAGTTATAATAACTCATGATAAGATTTGCATTTGCAAGTGTTCAGCATTTTGAAATAGCTAGGTTTGGATTAATGTTAATTGTTATGACTTAAAGTTTTGGTCATGAAATATGAACGTATAACATATTATTAAACTTTGTGCTTGGATTTTTTGAGAATTGCTTGGTTACTTGGGGCTGTGCTGCATGAAATGAACGAGTTGAACACACCAAGATCTACGGGTTTGGAGTAGAATAATATGCTTCAAAATTATCTTTCATGTCTAACAATTAACAAGAGGTGAGTTATCATTATCTTTCCTTCAAGAATTAGAAGAAAGGAATCAGAAGATTAAAACTTAAGAGCAGGAAAAAAAAAAAAGCAGGCAAAGGCTCAGCATAACACTTCTACTAAGAGTTGGACAAGTTATAGGCTTTACAATGCAATCCATCATGAGGCAGGGTTAAGGCATTACATGCCAACATGGTTAAAAACAATGATAGTCTGATGAGGGACGAACTCTAAGCAGTGATCAAAATATCGGCCGTTCCGGTTCCGACTCGGCCGAGTCGGAACCAGAACGGAGGCAGCTGATACGATATCGTTCCGCGTTCCACGTATTTGGCACCGTGTTAGCCGAAAAGCCGAGTTGACTCAGCCGTATCGGCCGAGTCAACCCTGAATCGGGTTGACTCGGCCGATATGGCCGAGTCGAGCCCCTGAAGGAACAGTTTCGCCATTCGTGAAGGAACAGTGTTGATCTCGTGATCTTTTAGTTTTGCATGCCTTTAAAAATGTGTGGATGGAGAGAATGAGGCAACAAAAGAGAAAGCAAAGAAAAAATTGCATCTCCATCACTCCGTCGAAGCACCACCATCATCGCCGGCGTCTTCCCCCTCTCCAGTCGCCTCTTCCTCCGGCCCAGGTACACTTTCCCACTCCCTCTCCCCCTGTCGTCTCTCCCCCTCTCTCTGTGGATCTCTCTCAGCCTCCCTTCTCTCTCCCTCTGTGCCTCCTTCACTGTAGATCTCTCTCTCTCCCGCTCTCTGGATCTCTCTCTCTCGCCCTCCCTTCTCTCTCCCTGTCTCTCCATCACTGTAGATCTCTCTCTCCCTTTGCCGTCTATTTCCCTCTCTTTGGATCTATCTCGCCCTCCCGTCTCTCTCCGTCTGTCTCTCCCTCACTGTAAATCTCTCTCCCTCTGCCATCTCTCTTCCTCCCTCTCTCTCACTGTAAATCTCTCCCCCCCCCCTCTGCAGTCTCTCTTCCTCTCTGTGCAGATCTCTCTCGCGCGCGCCCTCCCGTCTCTCTCCTGTCTCTCCCTCACTCTGAATCTCTCTCCCCCCTCCCTCTCTCTAAAATCTAGATTAATGTAGTTAGTTTAATTTAATTTTAGTTAATTTAATTTAGTTCTTTAATATAGTTAAATTTAATTTGTTACACCATTCATTTAGTCTAAATTTAACTAAAATTTAATTTAACTAAAATTAATTTTAATTAACTTAATTAATTTTAGTTCATTTAATTGAATTAAATGTAAGTTAACGAGTTTTAAGTAATTTTAATTAATTTAATTTAGTTCTTTTAATATAGTTAAATTTAATTTTGTTACACCATTCATTTAGTCTAAATTTAACTAAAATTTACTTTAACTAAAATTAATTTTAATTAACTTAATTAATTTTAGTTCATTTAATTGAATTAAATTTAAGTTAATGAGTTTTAAGTAATTTTAGTTAATTTAATTAAAACTTTTAATGTAGTTAAATTTAATTTAGTTACACCATTCATTAGTCTAAATTTAACTAAAATTTAATTTAATTAATTTAATTGAATTAATTTCATTTAATTGAATTAAATTTAACTTAATATGTATTAAGTAATTTTAGTTAATTTAATTTAGTTCTTTTAATGTAGTTAAATTTAATTTAGTTACACTGATTCATTTATCATTTAATTAATTCCTTAATTTAGTAATTTCTTACATGTTCCCATCGAAACAGAAAATAAAAGCATGTTCGCATCGAAGAGTGTTAAAAAAGTCAGAAAATTCATTTCAAAGTTCTTCAATGAGGTAAGTACCGATGTAAGAGATGCTGATGGTGGTGGTGAAGATGTGAGGATTTTATCTCGTTCTAGTATTGATGATGGTGAAGATGTTGAAGATGTAGATGTTGATGATCATGACGACAACAAAAGTGATGATAGTAGTGATAGTGATGACAATAACGAGGACAACACAATGATGATAGAGAAACTTATGGTGTCAGGAAAAGTCAACGAGTTGGTGCTATTTCGTTGGATCCAAATTATAGTTTTGAAGGTCATATGCAAGGTTTGGGTTAACATATAACCATGGCCACAGATCATAACTTGATAAATCCGCGAGTACTAGTATCGATTTCTCTACTTATCACAGAGATGATTACAATGATGATTTTGTGCCTCATCGCAATTCCATGTGAAAATGATCAACCTGTTGTATATTTAAATATGTATTTGGTGAAATGGACTATATTATGAATATATTTGGTATGTTTAGTTTGTTATATGATATGTTTTGGACATGTGATACATAAATTTAATTTGATTTTTTTCTAAATTTCAGAATGCAACCGAAGCAATGTGGCATTGGATGGGAACATGATACATCTGTTGGTGGAGATAAAAAATTGGTGAAGTGCAACAACTGTGAAAAGATAGTGCATGATGGTATAACTAAAATGAAACAACACTTAGCACATGTATCCGGCCAGGTGGAAGCTTGCTTGAAAATCCCCAAAGAAATGTCTACACTATTGAGAAAATATCCTTCTGAAGGTAGCAAAGAAAGAGCATCTCATAAAATCTGAAGCTTTCATGAAATTGGGGACGTTGAATCTGAAGATGAAATTGAAGTAGGTGGGTTGGAAGAAATTGAAAGAAGACAATTAAAACATGCTATGACAAAGTTATAAAATGACATGAAGAGAGACACAAGGTTATAGAAAAGATGTTGGTAACAGTAGTTCACAGTCTTCAAGATCAGAGATCAAGCATGAATTGCGGAGGAGTTTTACCACAAGAGAAGCTAAAATTCCTGTCTGTGATATTGATCCTTACATGTTCCCACCGAAGCAGAAATCAATCAAAAGCAGTGTTCTAAAAATCGGTTTCATTATTCGTGCGGTCCAACACTGAATAATGATTAATCGGATTAATCGAAGATTAATTGGGGATAATCGTTTTTGAAAATTTTAATATATTTAATTATATTTATACACAACTACATATGAATATATACAGTTAATTGTTGAAAATACCTAAATATTATACAAGACAATATCTAGATGTGAAGTTATAAACCATGATATGATGAACAAGACAATAATAGTAAAAAAGAGGAAGTAAAAGAACTTATCTCTCCACATTAGTAATCTAAGATTTCAAATTTTGCAACATAAATATAAATCAAAGAACTTACTTGCGAAATAAGATAAATAAAAAAATTAGTCAATATATCAATCAAAATAATAAACTTTAAAGAATGATGAAGAAAGATTGCTAAATAAGTTAATTTAAAAAATAATCAAAAATAATAAAACATAAGTATTACTTTATGCAAAATATATAATAATAAAATATCATAATTCATCTACTATTAATAAATAACAATTCATCTACTATTTAATAAAAGATTATTATCAAATCATCAATATTACAACATAAACTACTTAGCGATCCAACACACACAAAGTGAAGTTTTTCAAATAAAAAACATATGAAATACCTAAACAATTAATCGGGGATTAATCGGATTAATCGGGCATTAATCGGGAATTAATCGGGGATTAATCGTTTTGGACCCGATAATCGCCTCAGCGCATAATCAGAGCGATTAATGTAATATTAAGTGGGCTATCACCGAATAGGATTAATCGGCCGATTAATCGGCAGATTAATCCGATTTTTAGAACAGTGATCAAAAGCATGTTCTCATCAGAGAATATTAAAAAAGTTGGAAGAGCCATTTCAAAGTTCTTCCTCTACAATGTAATATCATTAAATGCAGCTGATAGTGGTCCTTACTACCAAGCAATGATTAATACAATTGCGGAGACAGGCCCGAATGTTAAAGGCCCCATAGGATATCAAATTGGCAATCAATATTTGAAGGATGAAGTGAAAGAAGTTGAAGATTATATTGATACAATAAAAGAAAATGGTCGCAGTATGATTGCACGATCATTTGTGATGGCTGAAGTTTTCAGACTAGGAAGTCTATTATTAATTTCATGATTTATTGTGATAGACACATGATATATCATACTTCAGTTGATACTACAAATATCTGAAAGATTGTTGATTATATATTCTCTCTTATGGACAAAATTTTTGATGCAGTTGGTGAAGAGAATGTCAAGCAGGTTGTAACCGATAATGAGGCAAGTTTCAAAACAGCCGGTCATTTATTGATGGAGTAGAGAAAGCATTTGTTTTGGTCTCCTTGTGCAGCACATTACTTTGATTTGATGCTTGAAGTATCGGTTAGCTGAAATCAATGAAGGATATATTAGATGATGCTAAACTGATTACATCATTTAGCTACAATAGTCTCAAAGTGGTAAATTTAATGAAACAATTTACCAAAGATAGAGATTTGTTGAGACCAGGTATAACACGATTTGCCACCGAGTTCATATCTATTGAAAGGCTTCTTCGCTATGAGCAGGATTTGAAGAGAATGTGAACAACTGAATGGCGGGAGCTCAACAAGAAAAGAGATAGAAGAAGTGTGAGAGATAAGATTTCTAACCTTATTTTGACTGATCAATTTGGAAAAAGGCAAAAGAAGTCCAAAATAATATGGATCCTCTTATTAGGGTCTCGAAGATAGTGGATCAGGATAAAAAGCCAACATTATCTATTAGTTATGTGGTTATGGATAAAGCAAAGTTGACTATTAAGGCATCCAATAAAAATTGAAAGAAGTATTGGGATATCAGTAATAAAAGATGGGAGGGACAACAGCATAGATACTTGCATGCTGCTAGAATTCATTTACACACTTACAATTTATAATTGTTGAATAGAAATTGAAATTTTCATAGTATAACTCTCCTGAGTCTACATTATTACAACATATTTTTTAAATTCAGCCCTCCAATATTCAAAAAACTTTTCTACTCATCCAGAAGTGAGAGCTTAAAGGAGGTGATTAAAAAGTTAGAGCCAGATTTGAATAAACAAGAAGAGCTATTAATGAGGTAAGTTGTCATATCAATTTATTTACTTGTTTGCTTTATGCATTTGCAATTATTAATATTTACGCTTTGGATTATTGTAGATCAAATTATTTGTGGACAGAATTAGAGAATTTGGAGCCTTGCTAACTAGAAGGGCGGTGCAACAATCTCTTCCATCTGATTGGTGGATTAACTATAGGGAACAAACTCTCAATCTGCAGAAAATTGCTATTAAAGTGTTAAGTCAAACTTGTTCCTCATCAGGTTATGAAAGAAATTGGAGCACGTGGTCATTGATTGATACAAAATTGCGCAACCGGTTGACAATAAAAAAAAGTTACATAAACTAGTATTTGTGCATTATAATATGAGGATGCGTGCAAGAAACTTGACACACTAACGTGATCAAGATGATTATTACAACCCAATCGATCTGAACCATGTTTTCAATGACGATGACATATTGGATGCGTGGATTCAGGAGAGAGAACCCGTTTTGCATGAAGATGACTTACATTGGTTGGATGAAGGAATAAGTCAAAGTGAGAAAGATAGAGGTGCTAGGGATGGTGGTGATGAAGGCCCTAGCAAAAAGGGTATGAGTATTGTGATGGATTCATCCACTTCTAGTGGTGATGGTGAAGATGGTGGTAATGGTGAAGAAGTTAGTGGTGATGAATCCGATGAAACAATAATGAAGAAAACACCGCCACCGGTGCTGAGAGAGGGACCTATGATGTTAGTGGAAGCCAACAAGCTGGTGCTGATATGTCATGGAATTTAAATTAGTATGCCACATAAGATACTGATCATGGAGGCTGATTAGAGATTACAGAACAGCGAAGGCATTTGGATCGCTATATTGATTTTTCTTCTGATGATCATTCAAGTGGACATGAGAATTACTCGTAGGGTTATCATAATCTTGAAGGTCATATGCAGAATTTGGGCTTGACATCAGACCAACATTATGGTATAGGATATGGCTATGGACAGATGCCATACTTAAGAGATCTACAAGTAGTAGTCAAACATCTACCAGCGTAGAATATCGAGGTTTGGGTATTATCATCCTGGTGCTGATATTGCACAACCGTCACCGCCATATTACTCTGATGATACATCCTTTACCCAATCATCTCTGCTTACTGGAGCACAGCAGCATTCATCCTATTATCTTTATGGATCTGATTTTTTTCTTATTACAGAGATGATTACGATAATGATTTTGTGTGTCATCGTAATTCAATATGGAAATGACTTTATTATGCATGTATTTATGAATGTATTTTGTAAAATTTACAATATATGCATTTATTTTGATATTTTAATACCTTGACGCATGTATTTATGCACTCTTTATGTTGTGTGCTACGTGATATGTTTTGGATATGTTATACATCAATTTTGATATCTACCATTTTTTATGATTTATCGTGATTTTTTCAGATTTTTTTTGAGCTTTTTATGACGTGTTTTGTGCGTATTGCCCGAGTTCGTTCCGCGACGCCAAGACCGATGTGAAACGGTGCCCTCCGAGTCGGCGGCCAAGACCACAACTTTGAACCATGACTCTAAGAAATCTCAACTTAGAGTTTATCTCTCAAGATAGGGTTTGAGAATATCTCTCTTGGGTATCACGCTCGAAGCACATAGGCTACAAAATGCTCAAATATTAATTTTCATAAATCAATCATTAACTAAAAGAAACAATAGCAGTCTTGGTTTTATATAGGCCTACATTACAGGGAGTTTCCCACCACAACCAATGTGGGACTAAAACAACTAAAATAAATAATAAAAATAAACCACTAAAATAAACTAAGAAAAACAATTAGATGTCTCCATCATCGGAAAACTCGATCCCATTGAGTGCAAATCTCAGCTCTCAATCGGACTATGGAGGTGGTCGGGGAATCAACACTGATGTGTCATGCCTGAGCCACAGTGGTAGAAGGTGAAACTGGCTTCTGTGACAAATCTGCTATAAAGAATGATAGCTCGAGCAATACACAAGTAGTAAATAGAGGCGCATTCTCCCGGATGAGAACCGAGTCAATTGTACTTCGCACCATGAATAGCTCGGTCTCATGTAACCCAATCTCTTATAGGAAGATCTGCAAAGGATCATACAAGTCAAGTAATCTCAGAGTCATAGGAACCCTCACAACTGGCGTAGGTGGTACTAGCTCAATGGCAAGTTCTGCTGGGATATCTGTTGAAGTGTCTACAAGAAGTTTTCCTATCTCTGGCTCTGACTCATCAACAATTGTTGGCTCTGACTCTGACTTAACTGCATTATCTGGTTCTATCTTGTGCTCCAACTTAACAACAACTTCTGACCCTACCTCCTCAAGAACGTCAAGCTCGACAAGAACTAGAGGCGCTGGATCTGTGCTCATCTTTGCTATAAGTCTCTCTAAAATAACCCGAAACTTAGTACAGAGATCAATAATTGACCTGCTCTCGGGCTCTTGCTCAACGTTGGGCTCTTTGCAGTCTGACTCAGATGAATACATGGGTGAAGCATACCGAGCGCGAAAAAAATCTTGCAAGAGAAACCAATATCAACCTAAAGAATGATTATTTTCTACCCAATAATATGGCTCTCTCACCTATTTCATTCGGACATAAAGGCACTTTTGCTCAAATGTCAGAACAATATAATTGAAGAAAGTTTCTAGATTGCTCTCCCCCAGCCTTCATAACTGTAAAGGTCATAAAAACTCTAAAAAGTCGGGACAGCTGCAAACATTTCCGTTCAACATCCTTTAGATCACTATTAGTATAAATGTATCGACCACGAAAATAAAAGCCCATAAGAAAAATTCAGCGCATAAGCTCATAATTGCCCGAGAATTCTCAAAGGCTCGAACTGGTCTCAAATTGGACTGATAACGGGGTCTGAAACGCTGATTTCTGCTGCAAGGATAGTGCTGGTACCAAACATGGGCTCTGGAGGTTGTATCTGCTGCTTAAGTGCTACGAATTCTGCTGCAAGGACAGTGCAAGTACCAAACATGGGCTCTGGAGGTTGCATCTGCTGCTTAAATGCTAGAATTCTCTTCCGTGGCTTCGGGGCTCAATCACGAACCCAACACTTCGAACAAAACTCGAAACGGACTCTAAACGAGTGAGAAACGAGCTCTAGACGGAGACTGCGCAGGCTGCAGTAACAATACTGAGCCTCTGACATCAGCGTTGATCAGCTGACGTCAGCTTTGAGCCGCTGACATCAGCGCGGCTCCGGGTCGGCTCGCGCCCGGCTTTGCGAGTCGATAACATCAGCAGCGGAGCCGCTGACACCAGCAGATTAGCATGAACTCTTTTTTCTCTCCTCTCTGAGATCTAGGGTTTTAAGATTTTGTAGAAGTTTTAGTGGATAAAAAAGGATTTCCTGGAAGTGAGGATTTTATAGAAGGTAAAGAAAAATAGCAAGATTTAGCTCTCATATCAAAATAATGGGGGTTGAAATCTAAGAAATCTCAACTTAGGGCTTATCTCTCAAGATAGGATTTGGGAATCTCTCAGTTGGGCATCTCACCCAAAGCACATAGGTTACAAAATGCTCAAATAATAATTTTCATAATTAATCATTAACTAAAGAAAATGATAGCAATCTTGGTCTTATATAGGCCTACATCACAGGGAGTTTCCCATCACAACCATGTAAGACTAAAACAACTAAAATAAACAATAAAAATAAACCATTAAAAGAAACTAAGAAAAATAAAATGTCCCCATCACAGTCAGCTCGCGGTTTGACAGGCCTAGCAGACACATCCAGTTCAGGAATTCAATTTCTTATTTGAGTACGGGTTTCCTATCTGACAAGTATGTTCTTTATTTTGGTATCTATTATCTCATAATACTCGGACAAGGGACAATCTCCAGGTATTTATCATAATAGGATAGATCCTAAAACTGCAAGTCTTAGTTGGATTACGTTAGATGGTAACTTGCATGGCTTAAAATCTCAGTATCGATATGAGTCCTGGTATCACCAGTGGTTGTTATTATCAATATCGTCAATATCAGCCATCAATATCGGCAATATCGTATCAGTTTTTGAGGGATCCAATATCATATTAGAAACCATGTTAATTTGTGTAAGTAATAACCTTAGAATTTCCATAGAAGCTTGGAGGTCACACCCATGAATTCAATTATCCATAAGAATTTTAAATAAGTCCTATTTTATCTTTAAGTATATTGAAAGAACACCAATGTGAATTTATCTTTATACACTAATTTATATTACCTAGATGAGTGAACTAACAAATTATCTTCAGTTTTTCTCTTGGTCACTTTAATAGCATTGACATTTGCAAACAGATCTCTCCAAACTGATAATAGATATCTAATGACTGAAATCACCAAGAGGGGAGGGGGGGGGGGGGGGGGGGGGGGGCAAAGAATAGCACTCCCGCTTAAGAATGTAATATTAATTGGTCAGTTTGCAAATGAGTAAATGTATAGAGAATTATTGCCTTAAGAAAAAGACCCAGCTGCATCCTTCCTCCGTGCTTTAAATGATGGTCTTCCCGTAGCTGCACATTGATACAGGGGCAGTAATGTACTTAAATCCCAGGAAAAAAGAACAAGCAAAGAACCTGGAGAGCAAAAGAACTAAAATAAGATACAAGACTAGCTATTTTACCTTCTCAAATAAATGACGCATGCAAAGAGGGAAAGAACTACCAGCAAGTTGCTCAATGTCCTTTAGAGAAATATCCGCAAATTCCTTTGGCTGAAGCAAGTAGCAGTGCTCAGGAAAACAATTAAACAGTGAGTTGAAGTTATGAGGTAACAGCATGGCAGACTGATTAATACCTGAGAATAGTCAGGTCCCAGATAACTTGTGCTGAGGGCTTCAACTATCTAGTTTAGTTAAGAAGCTCAATAAGCGGGGAAATTGAATTATGTTAAATATGATATTTCAACTTGAAATTAACGAGAGAAAGCTGGTTGATAAAATGATACTCACAGGTGTCAATCTATCACTCTCTTGGTCTCTAATTGTAGGAGTCCATTTCCTGCTAGATGGCATATTATATATGTCAGAATTCACGAACATATCAAAAAGTATAACGTAAAGGATTAGCAGTTGTAAGTATCACCCTACTATCCAAACTAAATGGGATGACATCATACTACACTAGAAAAGACAAAATCCTCATATCTTTCCATTCCCCAACTAACATTAGAAAGACAAGCTCTTTCAAATTTATTATGCTTTCATATTCTTGGTAGCATTTATCTCAACTAGGACAACTTGAACCACTGACTTGAAACATCTTAAATTCTTGCTCGAGTTGAATTCAATATTGAAGAAAAGACAGCTTACTGTACGTGTGAGGGTAAGTGATGTGAAACATGCATGGGGCGGAAGTAACAGATAAATTTACTCAAAAATATGCTTCACCAGTAAGAAAAATCGTCGGTAGGAATTAAATTAAACAGATAATATTAGGTTATACTATCTTAATCATGCAAGTGTTTATCAATTTCAATATTTAAAGAACTAATTAAAAACTTTTGTTATGATAGAAATTAAGTTCTATATACAATAAAGAAGTCAAGTAATCACAATGGAAAAATAGAATCGCTCGCTCACTTTTAATGTGGACAGAAAATCAGAATAAATAACAGACTGTATGGTGTATATCTAAATATGTAATTAAAGAATTAATGTAATAAGAAAAATACCTAAGATGATTGTAAATTTGATGTTAACTTGTTTATTTATTGTCGGTTGATGAACTCATGTAACTGAGATAGGTAGAGTCAACGAAAACAGTGTCGTCGAGGAGTCGAGGCGCTTATACAGACGAGACTGAAGTTCTTGGATGTATGACGAGGGAGAGAGGGATTTAGCGATGTTGGATGCGTAACGAGAGAGAGAAGGATTTGGCGACGGAGTATTCGATGGAGATTTATTTGAGAAGAAGAAATTTAAAGGAGAGATAGAGAAAAAATAGAGATAGATAAATCAATTAGAACATTCCACTACTAATTGAGTCTTATTATGGCATCCCACCACTAACAAAATTTTGAATCGAGAAATCAATAATCAAACTCAATTTGAAAGTAAAGAAAAACTTTTATTGATTGTTCATTGAAAAATTGAAAACATGGGGGCCCTTATATACTCTACAAATTTGTATCTTCTGCTTTTATTTGGATTACACAATCCTAATCCTAAAATAAATCAAAAGTCTAAAAGAAAAAAGAAAAATACATAAAATGAAAAGTAGTAATCCTATTACAATCGTATTACTAAAAATAAAAATAAAAGAAATAAAAACTAGAACTCCTAATACTACTCTGATTTTACAACTCTTTTTAGAATTAAATTGTCATACAATTCTTGAGCCTCCTTGGGTACATTTTTCATGCTTTTGAATTAGACTTCGGCTTTACGATGTCCGGATCATTCTCCCCCGATTGGAAAGAACTCGACTCTGTTAAGTTCGAGGAAGAAGAACTCTCATGTTGCTCCAATATGTCAGGATCAATCTTTTGCAACTCACTTCGATCTATTTACGAATCATTTGTTGGTGGTTTTCTTTCCATCGAATCAAATACTTACGAGTCACACCATCTTTGGAGGTGATAATTCACCATTCACAATTTTATCAATCTATCCACTGTATTAGGTAATATTTGAAAGTGGTGAAAGGGAATTTCTCTTAGAAATAGACTCAAGAGATGGCTCATCATTTAATGGGTTGTTAGGGTTAAAATTAGAACTCTTATAATCTAATAGATTTTCAATATTGAATGTAGAATTGATAGCAAAATCTTAAAGAAGATCAATAACATAAGCATTATCGTTTAGCTTCTTTAAAATCTGAAATGAACTAGTATTACGGGCATGTAGTTTCTTAATAGTTCCTGATGTAAACCGTTTGAACAAATTCATACCATCACATAATCACCAACATTAAATGTTTTATGTCTTTTTCTTACGTTGGCTCATAGCTTATAGTTGGCGTTACTTTGAACAATTTTATCTATAACTTTCTTGTATAAGTCATGCACATGTGATGCAAATGATGATGTAGAATCTGATATTCTAATATGATCGGACATAGGAATAAAGTATATACGTTGTCTAAGTTTAAAACCATAAACAATTTCATGCGATGAATTACGGGTCTGTTTGGTTGTCGTAACTGACCGTAATTCGTAGTTGTAATTGATAAACTCTTTTACAATTGTAAATGAGTTACATGTATGTAATTTTTACGGTGTTTGGTTGGTAAATAAAATTGTAAAGTGGGAAAGTGTATTGTACTTTACGGTGTTTGGTTGTCGTAATGTATAAGTCGTAAGTGAAAAAGTTGACCACAAAATTAACTATTTGGTGATTTTAAAAATTTTAATTCTGCAAATAAATATTAAAAAAGTTAAATATTAAAAAATGTTAATATTAATATAAAAAAATATTACAAATTTGTGTGACCACAAAATTAACTGTAACTGGGCTGTAAGTGAGTGGTAACTGGGTTGCAAGTGAGTGTTAGTTGAGTTACGTAAGTCTTTTACGAATTACGGTCCAAACAAACGCCGTAGTTGTAACTGGGTAGTAAGTCATTGACGAATTACGGAGTTTTACGCGAAACAAACGGCCCCTACATGTAGTCCTATCACAGTTGTATTGTATGCAAACTCTGCAGTGACTAGTTTAAGATCCCAACTTCACGTATATTCATCAACCAACATGCATAACAAGTTCCCTAGACTCCTATTGATAACTTCAGTTTGACTATCAGTCTGGAGATGAAAAACACCGGAGAATTTCAGTTTCGTGCTTAACATGTACCAAAGTGTTTCCAAAAAAATTCGTGAATTTCATATCTCTATCAGACACAATGGTCTTAGGCAAATCATGCAATTTGACAACACCGTCAAAAAAATATTTTAGCAACTTTAGAAGCATCTGCACTTCGAGAATAAGAAAGAAAATGGGCCATTTTGAAGAAACGGTCAACGATAACTAAAACAGAATCGTGTTTTCTCAAAGTTTTGAATCTAACACGAAATTCATACTCACATCTTGCCAAGGATAATTCGAGACGAGAGGAGCGTACAAACCAGTGTTTTATTTTTGTTGTTTAGCTAGTTGACAAATATGACATCTACCAACATGTTTAGCAACATGCGTTCAAACTAGGCCAATAGAATCTACACGCGACAGTTTTTATGATCTTTCATTCCCAAAGTGTCCAGTTAGAGCACCGGCATGCAACTCCCAAATAAGAAATTCTCTAAGAGAGATTCTTGGAATGCATAACTTACGACATATAAATAAATATCCATTATGTAGAACAAATCCAACAACTTCTAGTGTAGTTTCATCTTTTAGTTCCGCATATATTTCATGAAAATCAGGACATAACTCATACTCAGTTTTCAATCTCTCAAAACCATTAACTGCAGTTGACATCTTAGTCAAAATGAACATTCGACGGCTGAGAGCGTCGGCGCCTTTATTTTCAACTCTCGTTTTGTGACGTAAGGTGAATGTGTAATCCTGTAAGAACTCAATCCAACGACCATATCTAATATTCAACTTCTTTGGGAGTATATATATTTCAAAGCCTCATGGTCAGAAAAGAGAACGAATTCTTATGGTAGCAAATAATGTCGCCAATAATGAAGTACTTGAATTACTGCATAGAACTCCTTATCGTAGGTAGAGTATTTTACTTAGCATCATTTAGTTTCTCACTAAAATAAGTAACCGGATGCCCTTTTTGAGCTAAAACTCCTCCTATACCTATGTCGAATGCTTCACATGCTACTTCAAAAATCTTTATAAAATCAAAGAGACGCATAACTGGGGCACTGATCATTCTTGCCTTAATATCGACAAAGACTTTAGCAGCAGCATTAGACCATGTAAGCTCACATTTCTTTAGACAGTCCATAATCGGGGCCATGACAGTGCTAAACTCTTTATAAATTGTCGGTAGAAGCTAGCAAGTTCGTGGAAACTTCTCACCTCACGATGGTCTTTGATTCCGGTCATTCCTCAATGGCTCTCACTTTTCGGGATTACGGAACTCTGTTCGAAGAAACGACAAAACTTAGAAAGTGAACTTATGTTGCAAGAAAGGCACACTTTTTCAGGTTAGCATACAATTCTTCTTTTCTCAACACGGTACAAACTTGACGTAAATGGTCTAAATGTTGCTCACGCGAGTGACTATAAATGAGGATATCATCAAAATAAAATAAAAGAATTTTTTCCATAAAAGGTCGTAATACTTGAGTCATCACTTGTATAAATGTACTCAGAACGTTAGTCAATTCAAAAGTCAGAACCATCCATTCATATAGTCCATATTTCATCTTGAAGGCGATCTTCCATTCATCTCCCGGACGAATGTAGATTTGGTGATAACCACTCTTAAGATCAATCTTAGAAAAGATTGTGGCACTAGATATCATATCTAGCATATCATCTAACCTCGGAATGGGAAAGCGATAATTGATTGTGATCTTGTTAATCGCTTTGTTATCCATGTACATACGCCATGATCCATCTTTCTTCGGTGTTAATAATGCGGAGACCACACATGGGCTCATGCTTTCTCTAATGAAGCCCTTGTATATCAATTCATCGACTTGTCTCTTGAGCTCAGCATGCTCGGCTGGGTTCATTTGGTAAGGTGACAAGTTTGGCAGACTTGATCCGGGTACTTGATCGATAGCGTGTTGGATGTCACGCATAGGTGGTATCCTATTTGGAAAGTCTTCGGGGAAGACATCACTAAACTCCTTAATCACAAGGGTGACTTACGGAGAAATAGTACTAATTGATGTTTTAACCACTTTTCTAGCAGCTAGCATCATGAATGGGACACCGTTCTTGGGTTCTTGTTCAAATTTTATTGCACTAATCAAATTAACTCCTTTCAACTTCTTCGGTGCATTAAGTTTAGATTTTTCAGCTGTAAATTGGTAGGGTGTCAATTTAATTTTCTTACCCTCATGCTCAAATCGACACATGTTTGATCGACCATGAATAGTAACATCATTGTCGTAGAGCCATGGTCATCCTAATATGATTTGACCTACATCTATCATAACCAAATCATATCTAGTCTTTATAAACATCAAACTCAATTGAGACAAGACATCTTTGTTTCACATTTAGGGCCGTTGAGTTGATCCATGACACCTTATATGGATGAGGATGAGGTTGAGCCTTCCATCTAACATTCTCAATCATTTTGGATGATATTGCATTGACACAACTTTCACTATCCACTATTACTTTTCAATTCTTATCTTCAATCTTAATAAATGTGTGGAAGATAGCAGTTCTTCTCCACTCATCTTTCTCTTCTGAGCACGCACATCGGACGACAGATATGCAATTTGAAGGTGCGAGTTGAATATAATTACATTCAGCATCAGAATCTTCTTGGTCATAATCGGAATCGTCATCTTTATTTATGTTTGGGTGATCTGTAACTTCCTCATCATCAGACTCGGGAGCTTGTTTAGTAACTCTGTTAATGAAGGTGATCTGTATTTCGCTAGGACAGTTAGCGACGATGTGACCGTAACCTTGACATCTATAACATTTAGTGAATGCACTAAATTTGAAAGAATTTTACTCAGAGGGTTTGCTACGATCATCACTTTGTTTTTCTTTGAAGTTATTCTCTCCTGAGGAGGATTGGGTGCTAGACTTATTGAACTAGGAAGAAGAGGAAGTCCTAGTCCAGCTCTTAGTCTAGCTCTAAACCTAGAAAGGATTTGAGCTATCCTTCCTTACTGAAGATACTGCATCTAATGAGAAACTCATCGAATTTTACAACATACTCCTTTACTAATTTATTGCCTTTAGTGTATTGATGTCAATTGTCCATAAAACGGTCACTAAATGATAGTGGCACGTACTTACCTTTCAGCTCATCTTTCATCATATTCCACGTTCAATAAGTTGTTGACTTCAGGATGAGCGCATGTTCTCTAAGTTAGTCCAGTACTGACTAACTTGACCGGTCAGTGAGATTTTATCATGTAAAATACTTATCTAATTAGAGTGTCCAATCTAGAAAAGGTTGTGGGTCATGACGTCCATCAAAGGTAGGAACATCGATCTTGATGTTCTTTGGATATTGATCATCGAAATTGGGTGGGTTATTAGTATTATCACGGTGGTTGTTTCGCGATGAGGATGAATTTTCTCCAGCAGTGGAGGACTCTCGATAAGATATTTCTTTTACTTGCTCTTTAGTTTCAGTAGATCAGCTCTAGTCTGAGTCATATCGTGGGTCAAGGCGTCAAGTTTAGCCATAAAATCAGCTAAGGTAGGTTGGGAGGCCATGGAATCAGTGTTGGGTTCACTAACTTCTTCACGCAAGTATGGAGTACTACTACGAGTTAACATGCTATATATGATTCCTAACATGATGCAAATCTATATTATTTTTATTTTGTTTTCAAAAAAATCTGTTTTCTAAAATTGTCAGATTAGTCAAACCCTAATTTTACAAGTCCAATTGGCCAGGTCAGCGCAACTCAGGTGGAAAGTTTTTCACACTTGGTGTTCCTTAATTACAGAACTACGTTGAGTACCCTTCCTTGTTAGACACCAATCGTACAGAATTTCAGGAAAAGACTTACCTTTCATAGTTTCCTAATTTACACTAAATTTTTTGAGTTTTTGAATAAAATCTAATTAGAAGAAAGAAAGCAGATAAATGTGACTAGTATGCAAATCCTACCTAAATGTGCTCTGATACTAATGTGAAACGTGTATGGGGTAAAAGCAACAGATAAATTAATTCAAAGATACGCTTCACTAATAAGAAAGATCGTTGGTAGAAATTGAATTAAAACAGATAATATTAGGTTATGTTATCTTTATGATGCAAGTGCTTATCAATTTCAATGTTTAAAAAACTAATTAGAAACTATTGTTATGTAGGAAATCAAGTTCTATATGCAATAAAAAAGTCGAGTAATCACAATGGAGAAACAGAATCACTTGCTTACTTTTAATGTGGACAGAAAATCAGAATAAATAAGACTGAATGATGTATATCTAAACTTGTAATTAAATAATTGATTTAATAAGAAAAATACCTGAGATGATTGTAAATTTAATCTTAGCTTGCTTGTTGATTGTTGGTTAATTTTTGAACTCACGCAGCTGAGACAGGTACAGTCGACAAAAACAGTGTCATCGAAGAGTCGAGTCGCTTATGTAGACGAGGCCGAAATTATTGAATGCGTGACAATAGAGGGATTTGATAACGGAGTATTTGACGAAAATTTATTTGAGAGGTAAAAATTTGAAGGGGAGATAAAGAGAGAGAATATAGATAAATAAATCAATTAGAGCATTCTACTACTAACTGAGTCTGATTAGGGCATCCCATCCCACCACTAACAGAATTTGGATTGAAAAATCTAATAATCAAACTCAATTTGAAAGTGAAGAAAAATTTTCATTAATTGTTCATTAAAAAAGTGAATACATGGGGTCTTTATATATGCTACAAAATTATATCTTTTACTTCTATTTAGATTACATAATCTTAATCCTACAAGAAATCAAAGTCTAAAAGAAAGAAAAAAATACATAAAAAAGTAGTAATCCTATTACAAATCATATTACTAAAAAAATACAAGAAATAAAAATTAGAACTCCTAATATTACTCCTAGAACCAAATTGCTATAGAATTATTGGACCTCTTTCGATACACTTTTCATACTTTTAAATTGAGTTTTAAATTGGGCTTCAGCTTCACGATGTCCGCATCAGTAAGAGAGTCATGAAATCCATTTAAAATTTTTGGTGTACAGGCCACTTCAAATTACTTGTCATACAGTAATCTTAGTGAATACCACCAAGACGCCAAGTCTTCAATAAAGAATATAGTAGAATTTCAATCTGATATTTAAAACTAAAAAGTAGGGGTGGAAGTTAACAAATAACTATCAAATAGAAGGTAATTATTCATTTAAATATGATTGAGATGGTCATTTTAAGTGTAAACAAATATTCTTCATTCTTCATTGTATAAGCTAATCAAACATGATCATTCATGTAATCGAATTGTTTGCTAACTACTTGTTCATCACTTATGCATTTCACCCCTCAAAGTTTATTATATTACACACACTAATTTGTCTATGTAAAATTTTAACCCCTTATATTTCCTACTCAAAAATCAAGTCTAATTATATAATCATTCATTTGATTATTAAATACTTGTTTACATATACATTCCACCCAGTGACATTTCACATAAATTCTATGAGTGGTTTATCATAAAAAAGGTAAAGCAAATAATTTCTTAATCAATTTTTTTAATCAAATATTCAAACACGGATTTGTACTCCATACTAGAAATAAATATTTCGCAAATACAATTCGAAAATTTTTAATGAATCAATGTCATTAATCAAATACAAGAAGAAAGCCTTAATCCAATAAATCTTGAACTATTCAAAGACTAAATCAAATCAAATACAAATATATTTTGAAATTTGAGAAAAACTCGAAGTCAATTGGATTAAGGAAGAATATTCAAATTTAGATTTGGATTAGAAGAAGCAAATTCGAATTCGAATTTGCATTCAAATTCAAAAGTTTTAGACAGGCTCAAAAATGAATACCAAAGTATTTGATTCCATCCCTAATTAAAAGAACAATAGAGGGTTCCATTGGAAGAACACACACAAAGAAATAGAGACTACCAATTTATAATCAACCACATGTAAGAGCTAGATTATCAAAATTCATAGTTACAAATCTAGGGCTAAGAACATCCAATAAACTTTTCTTTGTCATTTGCATTGAAACAGGAAATAAATCTCGAAAACCTCGCTGAAGTTCAATGAAAATAAAGAGAATCAACTATTTGAAACTATAAAAGATGACATATGATCCTCCTCATAATTTATACTCCACTACCAATCCCCAATATTAGTTTTGAGGGATTTCTTAGCTCTCTCTTCAAATACCCCAATCTATAATGCAACAATAAAAGTAGCTATCCATGTCAGTCAACTAAACCTTCTTCTTGGCTAACCTTAAAATTTTACAAACAAGTACCACCTTTCTCTTTAAGAATGCGGTCTACTTATATCTTTGGCCCCAATTATGGAAGTAATAACATAATCTCTTCTTGGTGGATTATAGATTTATCAAATGTTGTGATATGTAGCAAAATCATTATCTGTTCTTCAACAAACCGTGAATTCTTCTGAGAACACATTCATAATACCCCACCAGTTCCCTCCACACATGACAATTGGAACTACAAACACTTAGATTTCTTACATTTTCACATACATGGTGTCCTTCCCACATAACCATTGAAGTCTCTAACTAAAAAGACCTCCTCACTCTTTATCTCAACTTGAAATTGATCTTCAACCCTTTGCCAAAAAAGTCCGAGAAATAGAGGCACCAATTAGTTTCATAGTCCTGTCTTCTTTAACCTATTTGATAACAGGAATTTATCCCTCGAGTGCACCTGTTTTTCATACAAGTTATAAATTATATTGTACATTTCTACACATCAATTTAAGGACAAAAAGTAGTAGGTTGCACCCTTAACTCATCTATCTAAAACCACTTTCAATCCACTTTCTATCCTACTAAAAGAATTTAGGGGTTATACTAAACAATGCATGTTTAGGCTTGTACGACTTGTGTAGTTGTGTATATACAATGTAAATAACATACTTAATCATCTAAATATGCCTCAAATCATGTTTTGCTCCCTATATAAATTATGTCCACTAATGCAAAGTGTTGTGACTCTTATAGGCTTAATAATTGCTTTACAAAATATTTCTCAACAAATAACAGATGACACAATAGGATAAAATTGATGTAAAACGGGATGGATCACAATCACCTTCAAATCACTAGAATTGGGAACTAGGGTTTTGAAAGAAAAGATTACGATTTAAGAAAAGAAATAGGAAAAAGGATAAACTTGGGCTTCGCACCATGGACTTCACACTATTTACACCACGGGCTTCACGCTCTAATCTCAAGAACTCATGGCCCAAAAACTTTAACTGAAAGTTTTTTATTCATTCATTGTCTACCAATAAGAGAAGTTTGACGCTTATTTATAGGCCTTACAAAAGTCCAATCCATAACTGATGTGGTACTAAAAACACAATAAAAGAAAACAACTAAACTCAAAATAAACTAAGATATAAAAATAACTCGCAACTAGTGTAATGTCCACATCAAATATATTATATGTTGGGTAATGAGGATACCTCAAATGAGCTACCATGTCGTATCAGACATGTGACGCACCCAGGTGTGAGATAAATAGAACCAAACAACAACAAAATAAAGTCATAGATAACCTGTTGGTCAGCACTAGAGCCTTGGAAATATTGCTGCGGAAGTGGGTGACAATAAGAGACACCACCTAATCCAAATAAGGAAAGAAATAATTTTAATGAAAGAATTGTCATTCTAGTTGACAATGCATATAACAATCGTCAACAAACACCTGATTCATGGCAACATAAGCGTAACCTTTATGTATGAAAACTCTACGGCTGGCAACAAGATCAGGCACTTCCTCAAAGGGTACCTTCAGACAAGAACACATGACATCTGTAATGAATCTATAATACTAGAGATGAACAAAAAGGTGGTGAAGTTACATGATAAAAAAATTGAAGGAAAACAACCTTGAAGTAGATGGTGTCAGCTGTGACAAAAAGAAAAATTAAAAGGTGTTAGAAAAGAAGAGAGTTAAAATGACAGAGCTATTGGCTCCATAACCGTTCTTTTAGAGCCAAATGAAATGCATTTCTCAGGTGGTTCCGGGAAATCTGTGTGATAAAGAGAAGACAAATAACTTTTGTACAAACAGAAGACTCGATGGAAGTATCAGGAACTGCTTAAATACTTGGTAATATACTCATGCGTAAAACTGATAAACGCTTGCAGCTCATTGTTTAGGTCTCCTAAAAGTCAAATGAGTAAGTTTGACTAGTACGCGGCAGCAAAAATGGCTATCTGAAACCCCTTGTATATAATCACAATGTACCTAACCCGCGGGAAAAAATAAAGATACTCCAAGCTAATACAACAAAATCTGGATCCCATACCCGTGTATGCATGGAATTTTTGGCAGGACTACTGAGATAAGAACTTCCCCATTGACCAGAGAATCCAACAGGCTTCATCAACTAGGATTATGCATCTCACTAGAAACAAAAAAAAAACCTTCATAACCCTTGATATAGGATTTGGAGAATCAGTCACTATAAAAGATTGGGTAAGGCATTCAGTCTTTCCCAAAAATATTTTTTTTTCAAAAAATTAAAAGAAAAAAAGTCATTTATCCTCCCTCCCTCTCTATCACCAGGCAAACTTCCTACCAGAAAACATGTAGGGTGTTTCATCCTATGTACTACACCTGTATTGTCACAACAAATGATTGCATCCAGTTGGATACATGTTTCTTGGGGTATTCATTTGTCTTTTTTCTTTTTCTTTTGTTTTTCCATTTTGTTTCAATTGGAGGATGTGTAGATGGGAAAAATATCCTAGCAGAACACATAACTTCTAATTTTGACATATCCAAAGCCTCTTTCCTGGGCTGTTGCAAAATACGCTTTTTGGCATATGATCACAGTCCAGGATGTATCTTGACTCAAATTAGCTGTTAGCCAAATAACAGAATATGTGAATCGCTTTATGCATATAAAATGGTCAAAAAACAGTGATAGTGTGAGGCAACAAAGCATTTTTCAATACATTTAGCATGATGAGATCCACAAAGCTACATGCAGGCATTTTAACCACCGTCATATGTAATATAGTATTCATAACTCGCCACAGGGTTTAAGGTTAAATAGCACGTACTGTTGGAAGTTTGACCGGTAGATCGCACTACTGGACCAGCTTATCCTTCACACTCTATGCAATCAAGAAAGGAATTACAGTGATAACAATAGTAATCCAATGCAAAGTTGCTGACAAAGTTTTAGTCTTCGAAATTATTAATGGAACTTGTTGAATCAACAAACCTCATATTCCGTGTGACCAATTGCTTTGTTTGTAATGTTAATTCAGACATGATTGTCCTCTACAAAGTGAGAACAAAAATCTTTCTCAGAAACAAGCACGTTTAATTCAGCTCGACTAATAAACTTAAAAAATCAGCATCACCTACCTGTGATTCATAATTTTCGGCTCGGTATCTGTAGCGGAAGAGACTGGTCTCCATTGAAAGAAACCACTTCCTTAACTCCTCACTAAAATTCCACAACAAGACAATCAATAAAAATTTAGCATTGAAAAAGAGACCGATGAGAACTCTACCTTCGGCAGTACACAAGGCGAAGGCCAAAATGTGAGATTATATCCTTATTCATAATTTCGGATGGATCTTGATGCCTCATATTTGCCCTCCACAGCTCACCGACCTAATCACTTACATCAATATAATTCCCAAACCCCCAAAAACTGATGTAATTTGAATATTCAAATCAGAAATGAGTTTCTGAGAAAACAAGTCACCAATTTTTCCATCTCCTCGGGTTTCTTGCCGCGGGATAATCCATCAGAAATGCCCTTGAGAACTGTATTGATAGATCCAGAAAAAAAAAAAAAAAGAAATTATCAGATTCAAAGAAAAACCTAGAGTTTCCGGATCGAAGCGAAAGGCAAACCCTATAAATTGAGATGGTACCGCGAAGGCGATCGATGGCGTATAGCTCGAAATCCTCGAGGCGAACGTCGAGAGCAGGGCGGAGCGATAGAGAGGGAGGCCCGGAGCTGTGGCATCGGCGGCCGGAGTTCTATTAGATCTGATGATCTCCATGAATATTGAGAAAGAAAGAGAGAGGGGGAGAGAGAGTGAGTGACTGAGGAGGAGAGAGAATAGCATTTGGGGGAATTTCGCTGGGCGGTTTGGGGCTGAGATTTGGCGGGAAACTCTTCTGATCTGGTCGTGCTGGTTGGCGGGCCCGAGTCCGGGTCCGGGTCCGGGTCCGACACGGGTCAGCTCCTTGGTGGATCCTCCATGAGATTGGACCGAGCCAGATTTGATTGGGACTCGCAACAAGAGAAAATTGAATTGAAATATTTTCTGAAGTAACACGGTTGGGATAGTCCCCGTGTTCAATTAAGAATCAAAGTACAAAAAGACAGGATTCAATAGTTCATGTGTCTGAATCACACGTTTTATACCTGTTATAAAATGGTCACTTATGTGTTGACAAGGGAACAAGATACAGAATATCAAAAAGATAAAAGTTTTGAATTATTTGAACCTCTTATTATATTAATAAAAAATCAATATCACGTGTCAACGTGAAATTAGTTATCTTACAATACCTGTGCGCGGCTGACACACATGAACATAACCCCAAAAGACATTATAGTTTTAGGATTCGATTCATGTGCCTGAACCACACACACAGTTTATAAGACGGTCAATCTCGCGTTAACACATAGATAATATGTCGAATTTCAAGATGACAAAGTTTTAAATTCTTTGGTTTTTTTTTTTATATAATATCATAAGAGGATCAATCCCATCTGTCAACACAGGATTCAACCTCTTATAATACAGTGTATTTGGTTCCCACTCATGAATCGATCCCCACCTTGACATGTCGCGTAAATTTGAAACCAAAATCCCAATACCGTGCCTCCTAATCCCACAGGATCCGGCGCCTCCCCGCCTACTCCAGTTAGTTTTACATTCAAAGTTTCAGAACTTTTTCAAAAAAAAATTCAAGAAACCAAAACACCATGCCAACATCTCAAAGAGAAGAACGGCACGATCCATTGAAAAAACAGTTCCAGGTCCTTGAACAAGAGTGGAACTCCTACAAGGAGTCCCCTATCCGCCGCCGTCGCCGATCTCAACCCCTCTCCCAGTGGCGTAGCCAGGATTTCAAAGTTGGGGGGCATAAAATAACATGCAATAATATCAAAATTGTAAGGATATTTAATATTAAATAATAATGATTTTCTTTCTAAAATACTAGGAGAAAGGGAGGGGTCTCAACTTGAAATCTCTCAACCAATATTCTATTGCATAAAAGTGATTGTTATAGTATGAAACTGTACATCCAACTCCAAAAGTATAACTTGCAAATCAAACTCCTTACATACTAAAGAAAATAAAATCCAATCACCTAAAACAAAAGTGAAATAAACTAACGATAATACCTTACAAACTGCCTCGACGCTTTGACATATTTTGAAACTGTTCCATGATTACATCATTACTAATAGTATCAAATACATCAAATTCGATATATGTTACCAAACAATCATTCGTCCACTGATCTCTCATGCGGTTGCGCAGTTTAGATTTCACAATATTCATAGCAGAAAATACTCTCTCAACATTTGCAGTTGCCACAGGTAAAATCAATGCAAACTTCACAAGTTTATAGACAAAATGATATATCACATCTTTTTTCATCTCCACCATATTCAGTGCAAGACCTGCAATCCCTTTTAGTTACAGAAATTCACTTTTTGATCGCATATCACGAATGAATGTATCAAGTTGATCATCAAGAGCCATGATTTCAGTTGTTGAGAAATCATTAGGATAAAACTCAGCAAGACGAAGTAACTTCTCCTTATTAAATGCAGCAAAAGAATTACTAGGATTTAAGCATGCTACACAAAGAAGTAACTCAGTGTTCGCCTCAGTAAAGCGACTGTTTAGCTCTTGAACCTGCAAATCTATAACTGCATAAATAAGTCACACCGATAATGATACATGTGGTAAAGTTCTGAGCATTGCGGCGTGATCTCCCTGTTGTAGGGGCCCGGAAGGAGATTTTTTAGGTGAGAAAGATCGGGGTGTAAAATATTTCCTTGAATCAGTTGAAACAATTACAACCAGACTTTCCTTTCTTTCCGGTTACAAGGGAGGGAGGATGTTGAATCTTGAATCCCCCTTTATTTAATGCTGGGTTCTTCGTGTGGCGGTGGAGAGTGAATCTTGTTCTCCGTTGACCGGATGACTGTTTGGACCGTCGGGGATCTTCTCTTCGGTCGGTAGAGAGTAACTCGGCTCTGTCTACCAAAACTCTAGAAGAGGAGCTAGGCAAAGAGCAGCTAGTACGCAGTAAGCTTGCTGAAGAGTCTTCTCTCCTTCTCTGTTGACGATGCCTTCGTCCGGTGATCGTGCGTGTCTCTCTCTATACGCGTGTTGGATGCGTATGCCTGTATGTAGGTACGTCTCTCCCTGTCTGTCTGTGTCTCTGTTGATGCCAACAGGGCTATTTATAGAGGTCCCTGGGGATGAACGTGCCCCCTGAAAACGCTCCACAATGAGGGGCCACTTCCCGCTACATGTGCGGTGACTGACCCCTTATTTCGGGTAGTTGCAACCGAGACGCGGGCGTCGAGCCAACGCGTCCTGATGCTGAGACGCGGGTGTCGAGTCAACGCGTCCTGATACTGAGACGCGGGCGTCGAGCCAACGCGTCCTGATGCTGAGACGCGGGCGTCGAGCCAACGCGTCCTGATGCTGAGACGCGGGTGTCGAGCCCAACGCGTCCTGAGCTTGGATCTCTGCTTTTAAAGGCTTGTCTGTTTTTTAGACAGCCTACAGAACCCCCTCCAAAGTTTTCGATATTCCGCAGTTAAATGGGACGGATTTCGGAATACTTTGGATTTTAGCCGCGTTCGCCTTTATGACTGGACTATTAATGCTCCGGGTTTGATCTTATCTGGAGTTGGTCTTTGTGAGTGTACTGTTGAACTCTTTGAAGCCATCAGAGTTGATCGTGTTGAGTGTCTAGATACACAGTCTAAACCTCCCCGATCGCTTTTAGTCTGTCACGAGTGCGCTTTTGACCAGGAGTGGTTGGCCTTCTGCTTGTGCCAGTGTACTGTTGAACTGATTTGCAGAAGCCGAACGCAGGTTTTTTTTGAAAAGCAGAGACTGCCTTAAAGACGCGACTTCCATGGGGTGCGTCTTTTTGGTGATAGGAACGCGACTAATATTCCATGAGGTAGACGCGATGTTTAGCCTGCTTGGGAGGACGCGAATTTTAGAGAGACGCGTCTTTTGGATGCAGACGCGATTTTCTGGACACAACGCGACTTTCTGGGTGCATTTATGGTGATGCTGACGGGGCATGTCCATCGGATAGGCGCGTTCTTTGGGCGCGAATCTGTGCCATGTCATGATTACGCCGCCAGCTGGCCTGGGGAACCGGAGAGGTTTTTTCCGTTAGGCGCGCGGATTTCCCGGTTCATTGAATGAACTGCTCCACGTGTCGAATGATGACTCGCGGCGGGGTCACGACGCATGATCTTCTCTGTTCAGAAATGATCTGGTTACACGCGTCACGTGGCGACTCGCTGCAGCGTCTATCGGGCCACACGCCGCGTATCTTCGCGAATCTTTGTGCCTATAAAAGGCCACAGTTAGAGAGATTTGTCTTCTTCTCCGAACGCGCTTACTCAGAGATTTAAGAGAATTCTTCTTCTCCATTACTGCTCATCTTCTTCATTGACCTCTGATCACCAATGGCACCCAAGGCCAAGCCGACCGCGTCGTCCTCCAAGGCGACCATTGCCGAGGCCCAAGGGGGCGCTTCCTCCGTGCAGGATGTTTTCCGAGGTAAAGATGCCATTTTGGCTAAGCTTCACCGTTACTGGAAGTTTTAGAGAACCCTAAAAAAAACTCTTAACACAGAATATGAACCGGTTTGATTCTCAGACGCAGTCTCGGACGCGGTCTTTGAGTTGATAACCGAGGCGCGGGTTTGATGACCTAACGCCAGTGAACTCTGCACTTCGGGTCCTTCACTTAGAGATTCCTAACTGTGAAGGATCTGGACGCGGTCTTGGTTTGCAGAACGCGGATTTGATCCTTGCGTTCTGTGCCACTTGACGCGGATTTGCAGGTCTGGACGCGGGTTTTGATAACTTCTGCGTCCAGTATCTTTTCTGCGTTTGAACGCAGATTCGCAGGTCTGGACGCGAATTTTGATAATTCATGCGTCCAGTTTCTCTTCTGCGTTTGGACGCAGATTCGCAGGTCTGGACGCGAATTTTGATAATTCTTGCGTCCAGTTTCTCTTCTGCGTTTTGGGTCATGAACACTTAGCATTTTTCCTTACTTTTAATGAAGTATCTGACTAAGTGTCCTTTTCTTTCGCAGTGCGACATGTTTCTGGCTCACTTGCCAAGACGCGCCACTTTGGACATGTAGGCGGTGCTGACCAGGGCTTGACCTTCGTGCTAAGAATGAGTGTCCCATTGACTGCTGACCAGTCGCCGGATCGCAGGGAGAGGCTCTCTAATGTTGACAGGAGAACCTTTCGGGCGCTTATGACCGATGCCGCATTCAAAACGGATGATGGCGTCAGGCTGGAGAAGCCTGCTTTCTTCTTCGGAGATCGCATTCATGATGACGGCCGTCGCGTGTCTGGAGGAACTTACAAATGGCTCCGTCAGATAAAGGATGGAAGATTGTTTCTTCCGGATATGGAGAGGATGTTCCCGTTGTCCTACTTCCAACACATGTCCATCCCTCGGAAGATGGAATGGGACATTTCCCAATGTGTCCCCGAAATCACCCTTGGTGACTTTGGCTTCCAGAAGCTAAACCGCCATGATAGTCATGACAGGTCAGCCGTCGGCCTGTTCCCCGCGTCGCGCAAGTCCGATGTTCCGGTCGGGGAGATACCACAGCTTGCCGCTACCTTCCTTAACTCGTTTATGGAAGCGGAGGGTGACTATCCTACTGAGTTCCGTGCGCATGGGTGGATCCATTCTACGGGGAATGTTTGGTGGGGCAGGATGGTGGGTTTTGTCCTCACCGATCTTAAAGAGCTGCTAGAGTGTGCGGGACTATACCGGCGGTCAGGGCCGTACAGTGGGGTATCCCACCAAGCTCTCATAATTTCTTCGGAGTCCTGGAGCGATATGACTCTCTGACGGGGACATTCTTCACCCCGGTTGGAGAGATGGGCCTGGCACTGCACGAGCTGCATGAGGTCTCGGGGCTGGCGTCAGGGGACATTCCTTATGAGGAATATGTCCCTACCACTAAGGAGCTCCACTTTTTGGAAAAGAGTTTCCCGCAATATATGAGACCTACTGGGAGGTGATGTGCCACTTTCACATCTGCGGCCAGATAACTGCCTGGAGGTCAGGAGGAGTCAAGCAGTTGTCTTGGGCTAGTTATCTGTTCAACAACGTTAACAATAAAGACCTCCCGAAAACCCGACTGGCTCCCAGCTCCGATAGGGAAATTGAAGACAGGATCGACCAGGCTCCGAACAGCTTCTACACCACGGAGTCGAATGAGGACGGTTTCGACCCTGACCTGGTTTTTGAAAGCTTTCACCATCAAGCCCGGACTTCCATCTCTAGTCGAGCACTGTTGGCGGGCTTCTTGATGCTGTGGTTGAAGCGTTGTGTGGTGCCCACACTGTCACACGAAGTTATTGTTGCCGACGTGGTGTACCGGCGGTGCTCCTGGCTCATGGTAGCCCCATAGCTCTTCTTCCGGCCGTGGCGGCGGTATTCAGAGTGGGCTACGGGCGTTAGCCAAGAATTTCTGCGAGCCCCCGAAGACTGTGACTCCCATGGAAAGCCATATGTCGACTCAGAGGGGAATCCGAAGGTGAAGCGCCCTAACCCTCGGATTGAACTGCCTTACACGTACCTCATGGCTTGGTACGTGATGCATTGCCCTTCTTTGATGACGGCGGCGCGTGGGAGCACGGGTCATGTCCCATTTGTGCAGCGGCTGGAACGTTCGGAGTGGCGTGACACCTACCTGTATTATATTAGGAAGTGTCTTTCTGCGCCACGAACTACCAGCTCAACCGCTGCTTTCCAGACGTTCCTGGTGCGGCTTTCGGGGAGTTGTTCGCTGATATCGCTGGTCGGGATAGCTTCACACAACTGCCTGCGGGAGTCTTCTGGTGGTTGATCAACATCCGGCCGGGATATGTGATGTTCCGGCAAGGGACTTCATGCACCATCGAGCCATACATGCCGAACCGTTTTGCCCGTCAGTTCGGCTACGATCAACTCTATGTCGGGAACCCCAATGCTCGGCTCGCCTTCGAAGGGAACCTGTTCGAGGGTGCTCGGGCCTGGTACTACAGTGTGGCTGGAGGGACGGGAGCAACATTCCGTCTACCCATTGAGACGCCCAAATGCCGCACGAGCTTCAGCTTCTGCACTTGGTACTTCCAAGCCAGCCAGACACCAGACCTTGTTCGGAGTCTTCATGCCTTGAGAGCATCAATGCACATCTCGAGGCCAGGTCAGAGTCCGGTAAACATTCGAAGCTTATCGACCAGTATCTGAAGGCTCATAAGGAGGTCAGGAGACGATCGAGGAGGGAGCCACAAGCAGTGAGGGCGGAGCCGCTACCAACAAGGGCAGAGCCGCGAGCGACAAGGGCTGAGCCACCAGCAATGAGGGAGGAGCCACGGGCAAGGAGGTCTAAACAGACGGTGAGCAAGCGTCGTCGACACTCTGCTTCTATTGCTGGGCCTGTCCCAAAGAAGGTTCGGAGGGACTTAACAGCCGAAGTCTCTCATCTGAAGGCACCTCTACTGGAGTTGAGGCTCGTTCTGAAGACGTCCTTGTCAGGGTTGAGGAACCGTCAGAAGATGAAGATTTCCCCACCCTAGTCCGTGCCCCTAGGTCACACCGCAAGACCGTGGAGGAGGGGGAGCTTGTTGACGAACTCACCGCTGGTGATGATGATGAGCGGCTTGAGGTCGACATAATGGGTGAAGAGGATGTTGAGATTCCGGGATTCTCAGCTCAGCCCGAACTTCCTTTTACTCATGAAGGGAGAGGTGAGGCACGGCAGCCGGGGTCTCCTAGCGTCTTCATTTCCAGTCCTAGGGCAGTTGACCCTAGTCCTACCACTGGGGTGATCGGAGGCAAGGCTCCTGTTGCGAAGCTTCCTCGCGTTGAGCTGTCGTCTTCTTCGTTATCGGGGGAAAGCGCCTTTGAAGACGAGGTCGACTATGGCGATGAACCCGCTCTTCCTGATCAGAGCAAATTCTTCCACATCTCGGAGGAGGAAATATATGGGGGCGAGCCATCGACTGCACCATCGCTGGCGATTATCCCTACTGAAGGTATTCTTTCCATCTTCTGTCTAATTTTCTCTTTGCATATTGAAGAGGATGTTCTAACATTCTTCTTTTATGCTGCAGGGCCAGCCGGAGACGCCGACGCTACAACCTCCTCGCGTATCGAGGAGATGGTGAAAGAGTTGACCCAGCCCGAGAGAATCGAGGCTTCAGAGGGGGCAACTGTTGAGATCGGGGAGCCTTCCATTTGGCGGAAGGGGAAGCAACCACTGAGGTTGAGGAGGCTCTCACTCTGCCGGGCGAGGAGGTTACTGCTGAAGCCGAGGAGACTTCCGCTCCGCAGGATTCGACGTCTCTGGATCTCCAACCTGGTAAGGCAGCTCTGATGCTTTAAATGTTTCGCTTTTCTACCATTGTGGCTAATATCGCGATAACTTGCAGAGAGGACTGAGGGGGTTCAGGTAGAGAGTCCGACGGTCAGTACTCTTCCAGAAGGACACACAGCTCAGGTCTCGATTGAGGTTTCTGAGGAGGTTGCGCTAACTACTCCATCATTGGTCGTGGAGGTTCCTGCAGAGGTAGCACCTCCGGAAGCGCCATTGGCCAATCTTGCTTTTGCCGTATCGACGGCCAGCACGGCTCTTGTGCGAGAAGATCCGCCTTATATCCCCTACCCTGTGACAGAGAAGGGGTCGGGAAGCTTCCCAGGTGGTGAAGACATAGGGGAACTGGCACGTCAGATGGTGCAACAATTCTTCGCTTCGATGGGATCATGTATTGATCTCATCTTACGTGGGAGCAGCTCCTTCAAATTGCCCAGAAGCTTCTCGAAAATATGGCCGTGAACATCGAATTAACGGGAGGCCCCTCACTTGCCGAGGCATGTCTGCGGGTGGTGAAGCAACTGGGAGATGACCTGCACGAGCTGGAGTCTTTGGAAAATGCTGGCTCCTTTGATGAGGCCCAGGCCACCTTGACTAGGCTCCTAGCTGCTCAAGAGCGAGAGCGACAGGAGGCGGAGGCACAAATCGCTGCAGAGGTTCGCAGCCTCGAATATTCCCAGGCTGAATGTCAGAAACTAGCTGACGATTCAAGGGAATCCGAGCTTACCGTGCAGAGCACAGAGCAAGTCATCATCAGGGCTCGGGACACCATTGCCAGGGCAGAAGCTGTGCTTGCGCTCAATGAGGAGAAGCTTGTTACCCTCAAGAAGGAGCTAGAGGAGCAACGGGCTGCTAAGGCGCGAGCTGAAGAGAGTCTGTCTCTACATTTTCCAGGGTGGAATCTCTGCGAACGCAGCTGGCCGCAAGAAATTTCTTATCTGAAGAGGAGCTGCGGGACCGGGTTATTATGGAAGCTGAAAGGACGCGCCAACACGAGATTCACCGCCTCAAGGAACAAATCCGTTCCTTGGCGAACCAGGACATTTAGCCTTCTTTTCTTTTTCTTTTTGTAAAGAAAAGGACACTCTATTTATCAAGAGTGTTTATATCCACTTTTACCATTTTTTGATATAATAAAAGCTTTTGTGAAGTCTTTGGCTCCACTTCTTTGTTTAGCTGTGGGTGAATCCAACTTCCTGATCACGGTTGTGTGAATACTGAACTTAGGTAAGACCAAGTTCTTTCAATAAAACGCGGCGTTGACTCTGAGTCTACTCGACGAGACGCGGCATTGATCCACATAGTGAGACGCGGTCATCAGTCCATAGGAATGAGACGCAGCGTTAATCACAGGGTGGAACGCGGTCATCATTTCATAGGAACTGATATTTCGCTAAGTCCTTTTAATGAGACGCGGCGTCAATCACCAGGCGAAACGCGGTTCTGAATAACGCGAATCTGTCTTGCTAAGAAAAACGCAGGTCGAGCAGACACAAGAGACGCAGCCTTGCCTGCTCAAGGGACGCGGCTTTCCCAACTGCGTTTAGTGCAATCTGACTTAAAAGATTTTAAGAGATCTTTGAACGTCAAGTCTTCACTGTCGATTGGGGTTCCGGGTCATCCGTTGCTTCCCAAGGCAGTTGTCACGCGTCGACTCCTCATTGGGCTCGGGCGTTAATGCCCTTAAATGCAAAACCGACGCTAGCGGTTGAAAAACCGGCGCTCTCGACGGTTTCCAAAGCAGCGTTCCACGCGTCAGTCCTTGATTGGGCTTTGACGGTCGTGCGCGGCGGTTCCGATTGATGCACCATTAATGACAGTTATTAGGGACTGCCTATAAATAGAGTGCACCCTCTCCTTCTTCAACAATCCAACTTAGACTGTTTTCATTTGTTTTGCTCCGAGAGAAGTCTCGCCTTCTTTAGAGTTTCTGACAGAGATCTGTCTCCATGGGTGATGGTGACTCTGTGGATGAAGATGACCCAAAGCTCTCAGGCTTCTGTCTGGTCTCTTCAGGAGGAAAAGCCTCTTGGATCATCTTGTGCACCTGCGTTTGGACGTGGCTGGATAGAGGCCCCTGCTGGTATGTCACCCTGATGACATCTATAGCCTATCCAGGCCTGCACCTTGGCGTAACCGTCTGAAAGAAGTCTTGGCGCATTCTTTTCTGGAATTTGCGCCATTGATTTGAACTCCTCTGAACGCGGGCGCTTGACGCGCGCGTTGCTCATTGCGTTTTACAGCCATTGTCTTGACGCGTTTTATAGCCAATGTCTTGACGCGTCTTATAGCCATTGTCTTGACGCGTTTTATAGCCAATGCCTTGGATGAATTCAAAGTTTCGACCTGAATCTTGCAACTCCTGTTCACCAGCAGAGAGATGGCAATTTTCGGCGTTTACACTTTTCGCGTCTTGTGCTTTTAAGCGCAGACGTAAGATAAAGCCGCGTTGAATCCTGCGCATGGCACAGTTTTGACCCGCGTCTGAAGTCTCTAAAGACTGCCGCGTCTGTTACTTAGTTTTCTTTATTTGTTAAAGTATACTAAGTTCCAGATTTTCTGATTCTCTTATTTGTTCTTTGCAGGTTCGCTGGTCCCCTGGAAGAATGCTTCAACGGCGAGCTTGTTCAATGTTCACCTATGAGAGAATATATTATGGTCCTCGTCACCTATGAGAGAATATATTATGTCTCTGACGAGGACCCAACCCTCGCCAAGGTCTCTTCAGATCTCCTGTACCAAACATGCCTGATGGCAAGAGATGGTCAGGTCAGGTATGACGGCGAGGAGGTTCCGGCGGTTGCGGTGGCGGAAAGATCCTCTTCCTCTCCCTACTCCAGAAGTGACATCAAGGACATTCCGTTGGATGGCCTGCTGGGGAAAGGGATGGTGATGAATGAAGGGTTGCAGGACTTTCTGCTGCCGCTGGACCTCAAGAACACATTGCTCTTGGCTTAGTCAGCTAGGGCGCTTTCGACTTTTGCGTCATCGCCATGGCGCAATCGGCTCCAATTGTGCACCGGGATCAGATGCGGTTTCAAGGAGTGAGTACGGCCTCTGAGAGAGAGAGGGACTTCTTTGTACTCCTTAATTGTAACACTCATCTTATTGTATAAGAGAGCACTCATCTTATTGTATAAGAGAGCGTTTTGTATCACTTTCATATGCTTGGATATATAAATAAAAGTGACACTTTTCTTTTTGCCTCTTTCTGTTGTCTTGAATGTTTTGTTTTAGAAGCAAAAGAATGATTTTGGTGGACCCGTCACTTTATAAAAGAAAGTGACAGGGGGAATGCGTACTCCCAGAGAAGGTGAACTTTTGTCAAGTGTCTGGGATTGACTTGATTCAAGGTCAGCTGGGGAATTTGATAAAACATTGTCAGCGGTGTAATGTTAACCTAACAATGTCTTTAGGTGGACCTGTTATTCTGTTGAAGAGAATAACAAGTGAAACTAGACCCGCGAGGAATCTAGTGAAGCTTTTACCGTTAGAGGTGTGATATTAACTTAACGGGTTGGAGATAGTCTTGTCAGAAGTGTGGTGTTAACTCGACAAGGATGTGAGTCAGAGGTGTGATATTAACTTAACTCAGAATGTCACTGTCATAGGTGTAATGTTTAACATAACAGTGAGGTAATGCTAGAGGTGTGATGTTGAACTTAGCATTGGTCATCTCGACTTAGACGAGGAAGTCGAGGAACGGTCATGGCCATAGGTGTATTGTTGAACTTAGCGATGACTCGGATGCTAGAGGTGTAGTGTTAACTTGGCATCATTCATCTCGGCTTGAACAAGGAAGTCGAGGAAAGGTCATGGCCATAGGTATATTGTTGAACTTAGCGATGACTCAGATGCTAGAGGTGTATTATTAACTTGGCATCATGCATTTCAGCTTCGATATGGAAGACTGAAGAAAAGTGACTGTCAGAGGTGTAATATTAAACCTGGCAGAAACTTGAAGTGCTGCTTAGAGGTATAATGTTAACTTAAACAGCGGTTTTGTCAGAGGTGTGATATTAACTTGACAAGAATTGGCTTGAGCCGAAAACGGTTTGAGGACCTGTCATTCTATGGATGAGAATTGACAAGTGAGATTTGAAGTGCCAGAGGTGTAGTGTTAACTTGGCAAAATGTAGAGTTGACAAGCAAGATTTGTACTCTACAAGGGGTATCTCATTACCAGAGGTATGGTGTTAACTTGGCAACGATTGTTTTTTTTTTGTGGTCTTACCATTCTGTGGGTGAGAATTGGTAAGGGATTTTGGAGGAAAGAGTGGAATCAAGTCCACTTAGGATTTTTAGCAAACCCTCAGCTATCAACGGGTTTGAGGTGCCTTTACCAACTACCGTTTGAGTTGGGCTAGCCATGCTATTCCCCTCAGCATGATGAGTTGTCGAGGACTTATGTTGGGCTTAAAAGCCAACATTTTCCTCTATCCTTAGCCGTCGGAGGCGCCGGATCAAATGGGAACGTGTCCCTTAGGATTTTAGCAAATCCTCAGCTGTCAACGGGTTTGACATGCCTTTACCAACTACCGTTTGAGTTGAGTTAGCCATGCTATTCCCCTCAGCATGATGAGTGTAGGGGCCGGAAAGTTTGGTGGTCGGAGAAAGTGGTTTTAGCTGTAAAAGATTTCCTTGATTCAAGCGAAACGATTACAACCAAAAGAACTACTCTTCCCTCTTTTCCAGTTACAAGGGAGGGAGGATGTCTGAATCTTCCCTTTGTTTAAAGCTGGGTTCTTCGTGTGGCGATGGAGAGTGAATCTTGTTCTCCGTTGACCAGATGACCGTCCTGGACCGTCGGGGGTCTTCTCTTCGGTCGGGTAGAAAGAGTAACTCAGCTCCGTCTACCAAAACTCTCAAAGAGGAGGTAGGCGAAGAGCGGCTAGTACTCAGTAAGCTCGCTGAAGAGTCGTGCTTCCCTCTTGATGATCCTCTTGCCTGGATTCGATCGATTTTGATGATGCCTTATCTCAAAGCTCCCTCCCTTCAAAACTCCGATCTTCGCCCCTCCTCATAGCAAACAAGGCTATTTATAGGGGTCTCAGGGGGTGAAGGTGCCTCCTGAAAACGCTCCCGAATGAGGGGCCACTACCCGCTACATGCGCGGTGACTGGCCCCGCAATCAGGGCAGTTACAACTGAGACGCGGGCGTTGGGCCAAACGCGCCTTGAAGTTTGAGACGCGGGCGTCGAGCCAAACGCGCCTTGAAGTTTGAGACGCGGGCTTCAGGCCTTCACGTCTGGATGCTGAGGCGCGGGCGTCGGGCCGACGCGCCTTGATGCTGAGACGCGGGCTTCGGGCCGACGCGTCTGAACGTTGAGACGCGGGTGTAGAGCCAACGCGTCTTAATGCTGAGACGCGAGCATCGATTCCTCGCGTCTAGAGCTTGAGACTCTGCTTCCTAATGGCTGGTCTGTTAGTCATTTTTAGACAGCCTACAGAACTCCCTCCAAAGTTCTGATATTCCGCAGTTGAATGGGACGGATTTCGGAATACTTTGGATCTTAGCCGTGTTCGCGTTTATGACTGGACTGTTGATGCTTCGGGTTTGATCTTATCTGGAATTGGTCTTCGTGAGTGTACTGTTGAACTCTTTGAAGCCGTCAGAGTTGATCGTGTTGAGTGTCTAGATACACAGTCTAGACCTCCCCGATTGCTTTTAGTCTGTTACAGGTGCGCTTTTGGCCGGGAGTGGTTTGTTGTCTGTTTTCGTCAGTGTACTGTTGAACTGACTTGCAGAAGCAGGAGACTGGACGCAGGTTCCCTTTTGAAAAAGCAGAGACTGCTTTAAAGACGCGACTTCTTAGCGAGACGCGATGTTTGGCTGTTTGAGGGGACGCGGACTTTGGAGAGACGCATCTCTTGAAATGCAGACGCGATTTTCTGGGTGCATTTATGATGATGCTGACGGGGCATGTCCACCGAAGAGCCGCGTACTTTGGGACGCGCACCTGTGCCATGTCATGATTACGCCGCCAGCTGGCCTGGGAAACGGCGAGATTTCGCCTTTTGGCGCGCGGATCCCCGGCTCATTAAATGAACTGCTCCACGTGTCAACTTCTGACTTGTGGCGGGGTCGCGACGCATGATCTTCCCTGTTTAAACAATGATTTGGCTCCACGCGTCAGGCAGCGATTCGCTGCAGCGTTTATTGGGCCAAACGCTGCGTATCTTCGCGAATCTCCGTGCCTATAAAAGGCAACAGTTGGAGAGATGTATCTTCTTCTCCGAACGAACGCATTCTCTGAGAAAAAGGACTTCCTTCTCTGTTCAACTATTCATCTCCTCGCTCGGATTTCTTGATCTTCAATGGCTCCCAAGACAAAACCGACTGCATCGACCTCAAGGGCGACCGTCGCCGAGGCTGAGAGAGATGCTTCCTCTGCGCAGGAGGGTGTTTTCCGAGGTAAAAATATACCTTCGGTGTGGGTTCCGCCATTAAAACATGTTCATAGAACCCTAAGGACCTTTAACACAAGATCGTGTTTGATTCTCGGACGCTGTCCTTGAGATGATAACCGGGGCGCGGGCCTGATGATCGACGCTGGTGAACTCTGCACTCTGGGTCCTTCACTTAGAATATTTCTAATTGTGAAGGTCTCTGGACGCGATTTGCAGAACGCGGATTTGATCCATGCGTTCTGTGCCGCGTTTTGTGCCATCAGGCGCTGGCGTCCGAGTCCAAGCACTTTGAAATTTCACAAGTCTTGGTTTGCAGAACGCGGATTTGATCCTTGCGTTCTGTGTCTTCAACCGCGATTTTGTAGAATCTGGCGTTTGAGTCCAAGTACTTCGAATTTTCATAAGTCTTGGTTTGCAGAACGCAGCTTTGCAGGTCTGGACGCGGATTCGAAAAATTCCTGCGTCCAGTATCTCTTCTGCGTTTTGGTGCAAGTTCGCAGGTCTGGACGCGGATGATAACTCCTGCGTCCAATGTCTCGGCTGCGTTTTGAATATGAACACTTAGCGTCTTCCCTTATTTTTGGCAAAGTATCTGACCAAGTGTCTTTTTCTTTTGCAGTGCCGCATGTTTCAGGTTCACTTGCCAAGATGCACCATTTTGGCCGCGTGGGTGGTGCCGACCACCGTCTGACTTTTGCACTGCGAAGGACCATACCTGTGACTGCTGACAGGTCGCCAGTTCGCAGGGAAATGATTGCCCATGTTAATGAGAGGACTTCTCGGGTGCTCATGACCGATGCAGTCTTCGCAACGGATACCCACATCAAGCTGGAGAAGCCTGCTTTCTTCTTTGGAGATCATGTCAGCGACGGTGGCAACCCAATGTATGACGGGAATTACAGGTGGCTCCGTCAGATAGGGGAGAGGAGATACTTCCTTCCAGCCATGGAGAGGATGCTCCCGTTGTCTTATCTCTAACATCTGTCCGTCCTTCGGAAGATGAAGTGGGACGTGTCCGGGATATCTCTGAGATTACCCTTGGGAATTTCAAATCCCAGAACGTATACCGTCATGATTGCCATGACGGGCGGTCCTCGGCTTGTTTCCCGGGTCACGCAAGTCTGAGCTTCCAGTCGGAGAGATCCCGCAGCTTGCCACCACCTTCCTCAACTCGTTCATAGAAGCAGAGGGTGATTATCCGGCCAAGTTCCATTTGCCAGGATGGGTCCACTCCACGGAGAATTCTTGGTGGGGCAGGATGGTGGGTTCGCCCTCTCCGATCTTGGAGATCTGCTTGAGCACGTGGGATTATACTCAGCAGTCAGGGCCGTACAATGGGGCATCCCAATGAGCTCTCACAACTTCTTCGGGATCTTGGAGCGCTACAACCCTCAGACGGGGACATTCTTTACCCCGGTTGGAGAAATGGGCCTTGCACTGCATGAGTTGCATGAGGTCTCGGGGCTGGTGATGGGGGAGTTCCCTTATGAAGAATATGTCCCGACTGCTAGGGAGCTTGACCTTATAAAGAAGGATTCCCCTGAGGTGTATGAGACCTATTGGGAAGTGATGTGCCACTTCCATATTTGTGGTCAGGTAACCGGTTGGAGGACGCATGGAGTTAGGCATCTATCCTGGGCCAATTACTTATTCAGCAATGTCAGCAAGAAGGATCATTCGATAACTCGACTGGCTCCCCTCTCTGAACAGGGAGTTGACGACATGGTTGCACAAGCTTCTGAGGGCTTTTACACCACTGGGTCGAACGAGGACGGCTTCGAACCTGATATGCTTTTCGAAAGCTATCATCATCGGGCCCGGGCTTCTATCTCGAGTCGAGCGCTGTTGGCGGGCTTCTTGATGCTGTGGTTGAAGCGTTGCGTGGTACCTATACGGCCACATGAAGTCATTATTGCGACGTGGTGTACCCAGCAGTGCTCCTGGCCCATGGCCGTCCTATAGCCCTTCTTCCGGCCGTGGCGGCTGGCATTCAGAGCGGGTTGCGGGCGCTAGCCAAGAGACTATGCGAGGCTCAAGGACTGTCGACTCTCAAGGCAAGCCGTATGTTGACTCAGAGGGAAACCCGACGGCAAGGCGCCCCAACCCCGAATGGAGTTGCCTTACACGTATCTCATGGCCTGGTACGTGATGCATTGCCCTTCTCTGATGACAACGGCGCGTGGGAGTACGAGTCCTGTCCTTTTGTGAGGCGGCTGGAAGACTCGGATTGGAGTGACACCTATATTATATATTCGGAGACGTCTCTCAAATGCCGCCAATTACCAGCTCAACCGCTGCTTCCCTGGAATTCCTGGTGCATCCCTCCTCTGGAATTTGTGCCAGTGACTTGACTTCTCTGAATGCAGGCGCTTGACGCTGGCTTTGCCCATTGCGTTTTACTGCCTTGGCGCGTTTCAGACCTGAATCTTGCAACTCCTGTTCACCCAACAGAGAGATGGCAATTTTTGGCGTTCTGAAATTCTTTGCGTCTGGTGCATTAGGCGCGGGTACAAACTGAGGCCGCGTTTGAATCCTATGCGTGGTGCAGTTTGACTTGCGTCTGTTTGACTGTGCGGGTCATTCCCGCGTCTGAAGTCTTGAATGGCTGCCGCGTTCTGTTACTCAGTTTCCTTTATAAAAATGTACTGAGTTCCAGATTTTCTGACTCTCTTGCTTATTCTTTGCAGGTAGGCTTGCTTGTCCTTTTTCAGGTTTGCTAGGCCCCAGAAAGAATATACCGGCTGGCGAACTTGCTCCACGTTCGTTTGTGAGAGATTAAATTATGGTCCTCGTCGTTTGTGAGAGATTAAATTATATCTCTGACGAGGACCCAACCCTCGCCAATGTCTCTTCAGATCTGGTGCAAGAGATGGATAGGCCGAGTATCGGCGAGGGTGGTCCGGCGGTTACGGTGGCGGAAAAGATCCTCTTCCTCTCCCAACTCCAGAAGTGACATCGAGGACATTCCGTTGGATGGCCTGCTGGGGAAAGGGATGGTGATGAATGCAGGACTCTCTGCTGCCGCTGGACCGAGTGGAGGGTGGCATCCTTTGTGATGACTCCGAAACTTCCTCTCTCACCCCAAGAGTGACTCCATGTTTGTTGGATGATCTGCTAGGGAAAGAGACGCGCCTGAACGAGGGGTTGCAGGACCTTCTGTTGCCACCGGACCCCAAGAACACCATTGCTCTTGGCTCAGTCAGCTAGGGCGCTTTCGAAAGTTGGCGTCGTCGCCATGGCGCAATCGGTTCCAGTGTGCACCTGGGATCAGATGCGGTTTCAAGGAGTGAGTACGGCCTCTGAGAGAGAGGGACTTCTTTGTACTCCTTAATTGTAACACTCAATCTTATTGTATAAGAGAGCGTTTTGTATCACTTTCATATGCTTGAATATCAATAAAAGTGACACTTTTCTTTTTGCCTCTTTCTGTTGTCTTGAATGTTTTGTTTTAGAAGCAAAAGAATGATTTTGGTGGACCCGCCACTTTATAAAAGAAAGTGACAAGTGGAGTGCGTACCCCAGAGAAGGTGAACTTTTATCAAGGATTTGGGATTAACTTGATTTAAGATCAGCTGGGGATTTTGATGGAAGCATTGTTTATTGGTGTAATGTTAACCAACAATGCCTTCCAAATGAATTTGATACTCGGTTGGGGAGAATATCAAATGAAACTAGACTCGTGGGGAATCTAGTAAGATTTTTACCGCTAGAGGTGTGATATTAACTTAACGGTTTAGAAGTAGTCTTGTCAGAAGTGTAATATTAACTTGACAAGGACGTGAGTTAGAGGTGTGATATTAACCTAACTCATCAGCATCTCAGTTTTATTGGGAAAAACTGAGGGTGTCACTGTCATAGGTGTGATGTTTAACTTAACAGTGATAGTAATGCTAGAGGTGTAATGTTGAACTTGGCATTAGTCGTCTCGGCTTAAAGAAGTCAAGGAAAGGTCATAGCCATAGGTGTATTGTTGAACTTAGCAATGACTCGGATGCTAGAAGTGTAGTGTTAACTTGGCATCGTTCATCTCGGCTTGGACAAGGAAGTCGAGGAAAGGTCATAGCCATAGGTGTATTGTTGACCTTAGCAATGACTCGGATGCTGGAAGTGTAGTGTTAACTTGGCATCGTCCATTTCAGCTTCGATATGGAAGTCTGAAGAAAGGTGACTGTCAGAGGTGTGATATTAACTTGACAGGCACTCGAAGTACCGCTTAGAGGTGTAATGTTAACTTTAAACAGTAGTTTTGTCAGAGGTGTGATATTAACTTGACAAGAATTTGCTTGCGATAGGAGCAATTTGAGGACCTGTCATTCTATTGATGAGAATTGACAAGCGGAATTTGAAGTGCCAGAGGTATAGTGTTAACTTGGCAATTTGAAAGTTTGTTACTCTATGCAGAGTTAACAAGCCAGGTTTGTACTCGACAAAGAGTATTCATTACCAGAGGTATAGTGTTAACATGGTAATGATTGCATTTTGTGGTCCTACCATTCTATGGATGAGAATTGGTAAGGGATTTTTGGAGGGAAGAGTGGAATCAAGTCCACTTAGGATTTTTAGCAAACCCTCAGCTATCAACGGATTTGAGGTGCCTTTACCAACTACCGTTTGGGTTGGGCTAGCCATGCTATTCCCCTCAGCATGATGAGTTGTCGAAGACTTATGTTGGACTTAAAAGCCAACATTTTCCTCTATCCTTAGCCGTCGGAGGCGTCGGATCAAATGGGAACGTGTCCCTTAGGATTTTTAGCAAATCCTCAGCTGTCAACGGGTTTGACATGCCTTTACCAACTACCGTTTGAGTTGGGCTAGCCATGCTCTTCCCCTCAGCATGATGAGTTGTCGAAGACTTATGTTGGACTTAAAAGCCAACATTTTCCTCTATCCTTAGCCGTCGGAGGCGTTGGATGTTTCCGATCAGAGGTGTATTTTTAACTTGATCGGTGGAAGAAAGCCATCTAGGGATAGTATTTCTTCAGGAATTTGCCATTGATTGGCATCATGAGTGTATCGCCATTTGAGGTTATGAGGCGATACGATCCATTTGAGTAGACTGACTCTACTACAAACGGTCCTTCCCATTTGGGTTGGAATTTTCCTTTCGTCTTGTGCGTCATGACCATGGGTCTTCGGACGGCTAAGACGAGGTCGCCTTTCTTGAAAGTTCGGGATTTGACTTTCTTGTTGAAGGCTCTGGTGATACGAGCTTGGTAAAGCTCGATTTGTTGTTGGGCCTGCAGACGCTTGTCATCCAAGGCTTCCAATTCTTGGAGTCGCTGTCGATGCTTCTCCTCTGTTGTCATTTCCGCTGTCAAGGCGACGCGAAGAGATGGAATTTGGATTTCCAGTGGAAGGACGGCTTCGCATCCGTACACCAAGGAAAATGGCGTGGCTTTAGTTGGGGTTCGTACAGTCGTGCGATAGGCCCATAAACATTCGCCCAACTTATCGTCCCAGTCCCGTTGACTTTTCGAGACGAATTTCTTGAGAAGCTTGCCAATAGTCTTATTGAAAGCTTCTGCGAGGCCGTTAGCGGGCGGATAGTATGCCGTTGATGACACACTCTGGATTCTGAACTTGGCGCAGAATCTCTGAAAAGCCTGGCTGATGAACTGGGGTCCATTGTCATGGACAATCCGCCGAGGCACACCGAAGCGGTAAATAACGTGATGTTTCACGAACTTGATCACGTTAGAAGATTTCACCTCTTTCAAAGGGATAGCTTCGGCCCACTTTGAGAAGTAATCGGTCATCGCTAGGATGAACCGATGTCCCTTTGATGATGGTGGGCTGATAGGACCAACCACGTCCATCCCCCACATTTCGAACGGCCAGGTAGAGGTCGTAGAGTGGAGGTATCCTGGTGCTTGATGGATGAAATCGCCATGTATTTGACAGGCGTGACATCTTTTGGCATAGGCAACAGCATCGGCAACCATCTTGGGCCAGTAGTAACCCAATCTTTGGAGTCGGTTTGCCAGCTTCGGGCCAGGTTGATGAGCTCCACACGTACCATCGTGGGCTTCTTTCAACACTTCGTGGGCTTCTTTTGATGAGAGGCACCGGAGTAAGATCCCGTCATGCGATCTACGATACAATGTTCGCGAAATCGCATTGTAGTAGAATTTGGAGGCTTTCCTTCGGATGGCAGCCGCCTCCCTGGTGTCTTCGGGCAAGATGCCGTATAAGACAAAATCAATGTAGGGGAATCGCCAGTCTTTAAGCTCTGGATCGGTTGACACTTCAAGTGTTTCCTTACCGCGACGATCTCCCGTTGACCTCTGGTAGTCTCCGAGGGGACTTTTTGGGTAGTATAGGTCGTGGCTATAGACGAATATCTTCTCCATTGCTCCAGCTGGAAGAGCTAAGGGGGCAGCAAGGGATGCAAGTGCATCTGCATGCGCATTTTGCTTGCGCGGTACATGGTCGATGTAGAAGTTTGAAAACCTCTCGGCCATGTGGATTGTCGCGTGGTAGTAGGGTACTAGATCTTCATGCCTGACCTCATACTCTCCGCGAACCTGGCTGACGATGAGTTTGGAGTCACCGTACGCCTCGAGATTTTTAACGCCAATCTCATCGGCGAATTGCATCCCAATCAAAAGAGCGTTGTATTCCGCCACATTGTTGGAACAGGGCTCGGTTAACGAGATAGCTCGGGGAATCACGTAATTTTGTGGGGAGACGAGTACCACTCCTACCCCCGCTACTGTGTGTCCCTTCGGGCTTGCCCTTGATGCACCGTCGAAGAAAAGTTGCCATACTTGACTTTCGAACGATGTCTGAGCTAGGCAGACTTCGGCGACCTCATCTGGGAGATCCTCGTAGAGTTTGGCTGCCCTGGGATCTGGGTGTTCAGCTAAGAAGTCCGCCACCGCTTGTCCCTTAATAGCCTTTTGTGGCAGAAAATGCATCTCATATTGTGATAGCAATATGGCCCATTTTGCCAGCCGGCCATTTAGTGAAGAAGGCTTTGTCATAAGTAACCTCAGGGGGTTGACTTTGGATATGACATTTATGGTTTGGCCCACCAGATAGTGTCGCATTTTCTGAATAGCGAACACCAGTGCCAAACATTCCTTCTCGATCGGGTTGTACCGATGTTCGGCTCCGATCATCGTTCTACTTAGGTAGTAGATTGCTTGTTCTCGCCCCTGGTCATCTTTCTGAGCTAGTAGAGCTCCCAAAGAATGATCCATTGATCGGACGTACACAGGAAAGGCTTTCCGGATACCGGAGCCGCCAGGACTGGTGGTTGGGTGAGGTAGTGCTTGATCTCCTCAAATGCTTGCTGGCAAGCGTCGTCCCAAATGAACGAAACGCCTTTCTTCATCAGCTTAACGAAAGGTTGGCATCTCCCGGAGAGATTTGAAATGAATCTGCGGATGTATGCCAATCGTCCTTGTAATCCTCTGAGCTCCTTGAGGCTTCTGGGGGGTTGCATCTCTTGGATAGCACGGACTTTCTCCGGATCCAAATGGATTCCTGTGGAAGTCACAACAAACCCTAGGAATTTGCCACTGGCTACCCCCAGGAAGGACTTGGTGGGTTCATCTTCAATTGATGAGCCCGCATGATGTCGAAGACCACCCTCAGGTCTGCTATGTGATCACCTTTAGTGCGGCTTTTCACCGCGATGTCGTCGATATAACATTCCACCGTTTTGCGTATCTGCCGATGGAAAATGGCATTCATGGCCCTTTGGTAGGTTGCCCCCGCATTTTTCAGACCGAAGGGCATGACGGTGTAGCAATATACCCCTAGAGGTGTCCTGAAGGAGGTGTGCTTTTCGTCATCGGGATACATCTTGATTTGATTATATCCTGAGAACCCGTCCATAAAGGACATTCGCTCGAATCCACAAGTATTGTCAATCATGACATCTGTGATTGGCAATGGGAATTCGTCTTTGGGGCAGGCCTCGTTTAGATCACGGAAGTCGATGCAGATCCGGATCTTCCCGTTCTTCTTGGCGACGGGGACGATGTTGGCTACCCAGTCGGGATGCTGTTCCTCCCTGATAAAGCCGAGTCAATAAGCTTCCTGACTTCTGATTGGATTGCCTCCATTATCTCTGGACGGAACCGTCGCTGCTGTTGTTTAACAGGCTTCATGTCCGGATTGATGTTGAGGCGATGCATAGCCACTTGAGGATCAAGTCCAGGCATGTCCTCATAATTCCAGGCGAAGACATCTATATACTCTTGTACAAGAGATATTAAATCCTTCTTCTCTGGAGGCGACAGGCCGTCACTTATGAAGATGGGTTTAGGATTGTCTTCATCTCCTAGGTTGACTTGAACAACCTCGTCTTCTGTGGTGGCTCACGCTGTTCAAAGCGGATGTCCCAAAGAGCATTCAAATGTTTGATCCAAGGATCTGTATCGGATTGGATCATTTTCATCTTCATCCTCCAGATGGCTTGTCGAAACCATGTTTACTGAAAGCCCTTTGAAGATGTTGCCGACACTGACATCTGATTCCCATGACGACGTATCTGATGAGCAGTCATGACTTGACAGTCTCTCCGAATCAGAGGCTGATGGCACTGGAGTTGATATATAGCCCAACCCCCGGCGCGTCTGATGATAGTAATCAGGGGTTTTTCCTTTCGGTACAAAGGATCGAAGCAGTGTTCTTCTTCTTTTCCGAAGTTCAATCCTGGCCTGTTGGTTAGATCATACCCCATGCGCTTCATCATCTTGAGCGTTCTCGGTTCATAATGATCGAACTGAGGGGATTCATTCTCACCTTCCGATTCTTCGTGGGGCATTGGTTCAGATGCGATTCGCCCAAAAAGTATTGGTCTTTGGCCTTTTCGTCTGGCTGGAACCATGAATACAGACCCTTGCGCGTCTCCATTATCCTGGTACGTCCCGAAGGATGATTTTATTGGTACATGCAATGATGTCAAAGCATCCATTGCCGACCAGACATCTTCATCTACGTCGGTACTAGTATCCGACGGTATTGAATCAGACTCACACGCAGGAAATACGCGAAATCTAAATCTTCATTAATATACCAACCGCCTGTATCGTCGGTGGTATCAACATCGAGCTTATTAGTGCTCTTTACAATGGCTCCAACTCCCACAGGCACTCTTCTTTCTCAGGCTCAATGTCAGCTTCATTACCAGAGTCTGGCTCCTCTGGTTGTGGGGTTTCATTAGTCTCCTCCGGATCCTGATATAAGAGGGAGTCCGTGAAATAATTTTCAACCCCTTTAAACGGATGCCTTTCGGTAATCAACGTTCGGACCTGTCCACTCTCGTCAATGTATTTCATGACTTGGTGGAGAGTAGAGGGAACGATGGAATTGCGGTGAATCCATGGTCGTCCCAGCAACAGGTTGTAGGAGGTGTCCGCGTCAATGACGTAACACGTCACTTCCGACTTGAGGCTCCGATCTGGCATTTGAGCTTGATCTTCCCCATCGGGCGGGAGCTGTTGGCATTGAATCCGTAAATAGTCGTCTGGGTAGGGCTCAGACGATGGGTAGGAATGCCTAGAAATTGCATAACCCGGCGAGGTATGATGCTTAGCGCAGACCCTGGGTCTACCTGGATGCGGTTCACCTCGGATGACCCAATATACCCTGTGAAGTATAGGGGTCGGTCATGCTTCCCTTTAACCTGCATGTCGTCTGTTGTGAAGGTGATGCAGGGAATATTTGGGAGGCGTGGAGGCAATCCTCTACATCTTCCTCCCTTGGCACGCAGGTCATAAAGACCTCAGCATTTGCCAAAGCTTCTTGTAGAGCCTCTCTGGTTGACTTTGATAGCCTCAGGAGTTCATACAAGGTGATGCGTGCCGGGATGTTGGCTAGTTGAGCCAAGACGTCGAAGCGGTAAGGGTCGAGGATCCTTCCGTTACACCTTTCGCAAGAACTCGAGAAAACCGAGTTTCTTTCTGTTTCTCCCCAGGCTGTTTAGAGGAGGGCTTGGCTGGTTCCACGGCTGGTTGCGGAGAAGAAGCCGCTGCTGTCTCGCCGTACTGCTTCAAGTATGCCTGTCCTGAACGGGTCCCCGCCGTAGGTTGGCTGGGCTCTGCGGCCAGGACTATTGTTTCCTCTTCTGAGTCAGTCAGCGAGGGAACATCAGTGTCCGCTTCTCGAGAGGAGGCGCATATCACATGGCAAGATGACGCCTTCCCTTTGCCTTTGGACTTCCTGTTGGTCACAGTCGTCCATTGTTGCTCGTCGACGAGGTCAGGGTGGACCCACATGATTTCCCCTCGAGGTGTAGGGACGGGTACCAAGCCTTTCTCCTGCTGCTGATGAGGGTCTGTGTTGACCACCCTCAGTTCTCCTTTCGGGACAGAGATCACCCTACGGGTGTCGGGGGTCGTGTCCCAAACTGGAGAATCGACGTCATGTTGGCCGTCATCTTCTTCTGCTCCGGTCGGAGTTTTAATACCTCCGCGTCAATCAGAGCTTGAAGGATGTCCTTAAAGACGTAGCAGCTTTTGGTAGGATGACCGAGCATCCTGTGGTATAAGCAGTAGGTGGGATTGTCGGTCTTGCCGACTTCCTCCGGGCGCCTAATTTCAGGGAGCTTCAGTCGATTGCTCTTGTTGAGTAGCTTGAAGAGCGAATCGACGTGTTCCTCCTTGAAGGAATACTGCTTGTTGGGGCGCGGCTGGCTTGAAGAGCCACTTGCCCTGCCTGTTTGAGGTTTGGTGGGAGATTTGGTCTCCGTCGCCAAATTATCCTTCCGCTTCGTCTGGAGGGAGGTGTCTGGTGCACGCCTTGTCGACCTCTCTGGCCTGGGCTTGCCTTCTTCCGCTCTGACGCGGGCGACAATCTCCTCAGCCTGTTCACCTTGCTGGACTAATTGTTTCCAGGTGCGGCTTTCAGCAACTCCTATTTGAGCAAGGAGTGAGGTTTGGAGATTATGGCGACATGTTTCCACCAGGGTGGCCTGGGTCATGCCGCTGGACATCGGAGTGCCATGTTCCGAAATCTTTCTACGAAAGACTTGACGGACTCTCCCTTTCGCTGTTTTGTAGCTAAAAGGGTAGGCATTGTGACCTCCGAATCATCTTCGAAGAAGCGTGTTAGAAACAGCTTCTCCAAGTCGCCCCAGTTCTTGATGGAACCTTCCGGGAGCTTCATAAACCATTCAAAGGCCAACCCTTTTAGGGTGCCAATGAATAGGCGTGCCAGGATGGCATCGTTATCTACCACATTCCCGGTCTGGGATTTGAAGTAGTAGATGTGCTGGTTGGGTGACCCCTTCCCGTCGAATGCTTGGAGAGTTGGAGCCTTGAACTTAGGAGGGTACGGGACTAAGTCCCACTCGGCCGGATAGGGCCGGACTACTCCAGCTTCTTGGAGGCCTTTACGGTTGGTAAGGGCCTCGAGGCGCTGCTCCAGTTGACTCATTCTTTTAGCATGAGCCTTTCCGGGGTCTGGTCGCTTCTTGCCTGCGACGAGGGCTTGGACACATCCGAGGTAGATCGTCGTGTCTCGTCAGAAGATTCGGAGGGTGGGCTTCCTCCCTTTCTCCCTTTCCCCTTCGGTCGTCTAGGAGGAGATCTCGCTCTTTCTTCAAGCAATTTCTCAAGCATATGCTTGAGGGAGTCAATGGATCTGTTGAGAGGCGATTATATCCATCTGGTGCTTCTGCGTCTGCTCTAAACGCCTGGTCGTCTCTCAGGAGTGTCGGCCATGTAGGCGGAAGCCTCCTTCTCGACGGAAGAGTTTGAAGCCTGCGACTCCACTATAGCGGAGTGAGAACCACCCATTCTAATGCCGCGGGCTAAGGCATTATAGTCAATTGGGGGAATGGCCCCTGTCCGGGTGCGAGTGTGTTGATACACCCCCTCCGGTTCAGAGTCAGATTCCTCTGAGTTGACCATTAGTTGTTTCCCCTTGCTTCTGCTAGTCATGTTTGCAGTAAGCTCCGGGTATTCAACATCTGAGAAGGTTCTCCTCCTGTGGGAGCGTCTTCTTTTGGCTGACGGGGAATCAGGGTCAGCTGTCTAATTAAAGACGCGGCTGTTGTACGCCTGACTCGCAATGGCATCCAGAGAGCATCTGGATGAGCTGTTGACAGCAGCATGGAGAAGTGGTCTGATTGGCACTCCTTTTCCTTGTCAAATAATCCCTCAAATCTGTGGGAGGGGGATTAAAGAGACTGGTCTCGCAACGTGGACGACGGGAGACAGTCATGTGCTGTTCAGCCTGGACACCGGTTTCAGAAACGCGGCTGTTGCGTCGCGGCTGCGTCACGCGCATCTGGCGTCTCTGTTGATATGAGACGCGACTTTCGCGTTGCTGTCTGCTGCGTTGGAGCAGAGAGACTTGGGAGAGAGTGGGCTGCTGGGCCCCACGCCTATGGGCGCGTGCTTCCTGCGTTTGACAAGACGCAGAAGCTTCGCTTTGGCGTTTGGCAAGTTGGTCTCCAGAAGGCCCACTTGGGGAGTCTCGCGTTTGGGTCGCCAAACGCGGATTCTCGCACTGGACGAGGTGCGGGCAAGGCATCGGATCGTACGCTGCGTTCAACCCAGTCAGAAAACCAACGGTTCCGACCGAGTGTTTACGCGCGCGTCTTCTCTGTCGTCGCTCGGCATTCCGATTGCGCCGTGGAGGAAGAGAGAAGCCAACAACTCCTGGTTTGTAGAACCAGGGGTGTTTGCCACGCGGGTCTCCTGAGAGACGCTGACGCGGGCGTTCTGTGCGACACGGCGATCGCACCAGTAGATGTGCCGGGGACCACGCGAGCCTTCAGAGAGGCGTTGGTTCGTGTGTTCTGCGCGACGCGGTTGATCGCAGCAGAGGAGTCTGAGGTTACGCGGGCCTTCTGGGAGGCGTCGGCGCGTGAACCAAACTTGGCACAGTGGGCAGCAGGAGCACCCGACAGAGCCTCAGATTGGGCTTCAGGGGGCTGTCCACTTGAGACCCTGCGGCAGACGCGGGTCTTTGGGCTCTTGGAGCCAGAAGAGAGGAACTCTTCATACTTCGCCTGGTCGAACTCGACGACGAGGGATTCGACCATTTTCCCCTTACGGAGAACGTCATCTTGCACCACGGTGCGCTCGTCAGTAACGAAGGTATTCCCCAGCGGAGTCGCCATCTCTTGTAGGGCCGGAGGAAAAGTTTGGTGGTCGGAGAAAGTGGTTTTAGCTGTAAAAGATTTCCTTGATTCAAGCGAAACGATTACAACCAAAAGAACTACTCTTCCCTCTTTTCCAGTTACAAGGGAGGGAGGATGTCTGAATCTTCCCTTTGTTTAAAGCTGGGTTCTTCGTGTGGCGATGGAGAGTGAATCTTGTTCTCCGTTTACCAGATGACCGTCCTGGACCGTCGGGGGTCTTCTCTTCGGTCGGTAGAAAGGTAACTCAGCTCCGTCTACCAAAACTCTCAAAGAGGAGGTAGGCGAAGAGCGGCTAGTACTCAGTAAGCTCGCTGAAGAGTCGTGCTTCCCTCTTGATGATCCTCTTGCCTGGATTCGATCGATTTTGATGATGCCTTATCTCAAAGCTCCCTCCCTTCAAAACTCCGATCTTCGCCCCTCCTCATAGCAAACAAGGCTATTTATAGGGGTCTCAGGGGGTGAAGGTGCCTCCTGAAAACGCTCCCGAATGAGGGGCCACTACCCGCTACATGCGCGGTGACTGGCCCCGCAATCAGGGCAGTTGCAACTGAGACGCGGGCGTTGGGCCAAAACGCGCCTTGAAGTTTGAGACGCGGGCGTCGAGCCAAACGCGCCTTGAAGTTTGAGACGCGGGCTTCAGGCCTTCACGTCTGGATGCTGAGGCGCGGGCGTCGGGCCGACGCGCCTTGATGCTGAGACGCGGGCTTCGGGCCGACGCGTCTGAACGTTGAGACGCGGGTGTAGAGCCAACGCGTCTTAATGCTGAGACGCGAGCATCGATTCCTCGCGTCTAGAGCTTGAGACTCTGCTTCCTTAATGGCTGGTCTGTTAGTCATTTTAGACAGCCTACAATGAGTTGTCGAGGACTTATGTTGGGCTTAAAGCTGACATTTTCCTCTATCCTTAGCCGTCGAGGGCGTCGGATGTTTGATCAGAGGTGTACTTTTAACTTGATCGGAGGAAGAGTACTATTAAGGATAGTACTTCTTCAAGAATTTGCCATTGATCGGCATCATGAGTGTATCGCCATTTGAAGTTATGAGGCGATATGACCCATTTGAGTAGACTGACTCTACTACAAATGGTCCTTTCCATTTGGGTTGAATTTTCCTTTTGTCTTGTGCGTCATGGACCATGGGTCTTCGGACGGCTAAGACAAGGTCGCCTTTCTTGAAAGTTCGCGCTTTGACTTTCTTGTTGAAGGCTCTGGTGATTCGAGCTTGATAGAGCTCGATTTGCTGTTGGGCCTGCAAACGCTTGTCGTCTAAGGCTTCCAACTCCTGGAGTCGCTGCTGATGCTTCTCCTCAGTTGTCATCTCCGCTGTCAGGGGGCGACGCGTAGAGATGGAATTTGGATTTCCAGTGGAAGGACGGCTTCGCATCCGTATACCAAGGAAAATGGCGTGGCTTTAGTTGGGGTTCGCAACGTTGTGCGGTAGGGCCATAAGCATTCACCCAGCTTGTCGTCCCAGTCCCGTTGACTTTTCGAGACAAAATTTCTTGAGAAGCTTGCCAATAGTCTTGTTGAAGGCTTCTGCAAGACCGTTAGCAGCAGGATAGTATGCCGTTGAGAACACACTCTGGATTCTGAACTTCGCGCAGAATCTCTGGAAAGCCTGGCTGATGAACTGGGGTCCATTGTCATGGATGATACGCCGAGGCACACCGAAGCGGTAAATAACGTGATGTTTCACGAACTTGATCACGTTAGAAGATTTTACCTCTTTCAAAGGGATAGCTTCGGCCCACTTTGAGAAGTAATCGGTTATCGCTAGAATGAACCGATGTCCTTTCGATGATGGGGGCTGATAGGGCCAACCACGTCCATCCCCCCACATTTCAAACGGCCAGGTAGAGGTCGTAGAGTGGAGGTACCCTGGTGCTTGATGGATGAAATCGCCGTGTATTTGACAGGCGTGACATTTCTTAGCATAAGCGACAGCATCGGCGATCATTTTTGGCCAATAGTAACCCAACCTTTGGAGTCGATGTGCCAATTTTGGGCCAGGTTGATGAGCTCCACAAGTACCATCGTGGCTTCTTTCAATACTCCTTGGGCTTCTTTTGATGAGAGGCATCGGAGCAGGATCCCGTCATGCGATCGACGATACAATGTTCGTGAAATCGCATTATAGTAGAATTTGGGGGCTTTCCTTCGGATGGCAGCCGCCTCCCTGGCGTCTTCAGGCAAGATGCCGTATAAGACAAAATCAATGTAGGGGAATCGCCAGTCTCTAGGCTCTAGACCGGTTGACACTTCAAGTGTTTCCTTGTCGTGATGATCTCCCGTTGACCCTGGGCAGTCTCCGAGTGAAATTTTTGGACAGTACAGGTCGTGGCTATAGACGAATACTTTCTCCATTGCTCCAGCTAGAAGGACTAAGGAGGCAGCAAGGGATGCAAGTGCATCTGCATGCGCATTTTGCCTGCGTGGTACATGGTCGATGTAGAAGTTTGAAAACCTCTCGGCCATGTGGATTGTCGCATTGTAATAGGGTACCAGATCTTCATGTCTGACCTCATACTCTCCGCGAACTTGGCTGACGATGAGTTTAGAATCACCGTACGCCTCGAGATTTTTAACGCCAATCTCATCGGCGAATTGCATCCCAATCAAAAGAGCGTTTGTATTCCGCGACATTGTTGGAACAAGGCTCCGTTAGTGAGACAGCTCGGGGAATCACATAAATTTTGTGGGGAGACGAGTATCACTCCTACCCCCGCTACTGAGTGTCCCTTGGGCTTGTTCTTGATGCTCCATCGAAGAAAAGTTGCCACACTTGCCCTTCGAACAACGTCTGAGTCAGGCAGACTTCGGCGACCTCGTCTGGGAGATCCTCATAGAGTTTGGCTGCCCTTGGATCTGGGTGCTCAGCTAGGAAGTCCGCCACCGCTTGTCCCTTAATGGCTTTCTGCGGCAGAAAGTGCATATCATACTGGGATAGCAACATGGCCCATTTTGCCAGCCGGCCATTCAACGAGGAAGGCTTTGTCATGAGTAACCTCAGAGGGTTGACTTTTGATATGACATTTATAGTTTGGCCTACTAGATAGTGTCGCATTTTCTGAATAGCGAAACACCAGCGCCAAACATTCCTTCTCGATCGGGTTGTACCGAGGTTCGGCTCCGATCATTGTTCTACTTAGATAGTAGATTGCTTGTTCTCGTCCTTGTTCATCATTCTGAGCTAGTAGAGCTCCCAGGGAATGATCCATTGCTCGAACATATACCAAGAAAGGCTTTCCGGACACCGGAGCTGCAAGAACTGGTGGTTGGGTGAGGTATTGCTTGATTTCCTCGAACGCTTGTTGGCAAGCGTCATCCCAAATGAATGAGACACCCTTCTTCATCAACTTAGCGAAGGGATGGCATCTTCCGGAAAGGTTTGATATGAACCTGCGGATGTACGCCAATCGTCCTTGTAATCCTCTGAGCTCCTTGAGGCTTCTGGGGGGTTGCATCTCTTGGATAGCGCGGACTTTCTCCGGATCCAAATGGATTCCTGTGGAAGTCACAACAAATCCTAGGAATTTGCCACTGGCTATCCCCAGGAAGGACTTGGTGGGGTTCATCTTCAATGATGAGCCCGCATGATGTCGAAGACCACCTTCAGGTCTGCTATGTGATCGTCTTTAGCGCGACTTTTCACCGCGATGTCATCGACATAACATTCCACCGTTTTGCGTATCTGCTGATGGAAAATGACGTTCATGGCCCTTTGGTATGTTGCCCCTGCATTTTTCAGTCCAAAAGGCATGACAGTATAGCAAATACCCCTAGAGGTGTCCTGAAGGAGGTGTGCTTTCGTCATCAGGATACATTTTGATTTGATTGTATCCTGAGAATCCGTCCATGAAGGACATTCGTTCGAATCCACAAGTATTGTCAATCATGACATCTGTGATTGACAATGGGAATTCGTCTTTGGGGCAGGCCTCGTTCAGATCGCGGAAGTCGATGCAGATCCGGATCTTCCCGTTCTTTCTTGGCGACGGGGACGATGTGGCTACCCAGTCGGGATGCTGTTCCTCCCTGATGAAGCCAGAATCAATAAGCTTTCTGACTTCTGATTGAATTGCCTCCATTATCTCTGGACGGAACCGTCGCTGCTGTTGTTTAACAGGCTTCATGTCCGGATTGATGTTGAGGCGATGCATAGCTACTTGAGGATCAAGTCCAGGCATGTCCTCATAATTCCAGGCGAAGACGTCTATATACTCTTGTACAAGAGATATTAGATCCTCCTTTTCCGAAGGTGACAAGCCGTCACTTATGAAAATGGGCTTGGGGTTGGCCTCCTCTCCTAGGTTGATTTGAACAACCTTATCTTATGTGGGTGGCTCACGCTGTTCAAAGCGAATATCCCAAAGAGCATTCAAATGTTTGATCCAAGGATCTGTATCAGGTTGGATCATTTCTTCATCTTCATCTTCCAGATGGCCTGTTGAAACCATGTTTACTGAAAGCCCTTTGAAGATGTTGCCGACACTGACATCTGACTCCCACGATGACGTGTCTGAAGAGCAATCGTGACCTGACGACTCTCGAGAATCAGAGGCTGATGGGATTGGAGTTGATACATAGCCCAACCCCCGGCGCGTCTGATGATAATAATCAGGTGCTTCCCTTTCGGCACAAAGGACCGGAGCAGCGTTCTCCTTCCTTTACCGAAGTTTAATCCGGGCCTGTTGGTTAGGTCATATCCCATGCGTTTCATCATTCTGAGCGCTTTCGGTTCATAATGATTGAACTGAGGGGATTCATCCTCGCATTCTGATTCTTCGTGAGGCATCGGTTCAGACGAGATTCGCCCAAAAAGTATTGGTCTTTGGCCTTTTCGTCTGGCTGGAACCATAAAATAGATTCTTGCGCATTACCATTATCTTGGTATGTCCCGAAAGATGATTTCACCGGTACATGCAAAGATGTCAAAGCATCCATTGCCGACCAGAGGTCATCGTCCACGTCGGTAGTAGTATCCGACGGTATTGAATCGGAAATATACACAGGAAAATACGCAAAATCTAAATCTTCATTAATGTACCAACCACCCGCATCGTCGGTGGTGTTGTCAATATCGAGCTTATTAGTGCTCTTTACAAGGGGTTCCAACTCCCACAGGCACTCTTCTTTCTCAGGCTCAATGTCAGCCTCATTACCAGAGTCTAGCTCCTCTGGTTGCGGGTTTCATTAGTCTCCTCAGGATCCTGATATAGGAGGGAGTCCGTGAAATAGTTTTCAACCCGTTTAAACGGATGCCTTTCGGCAATCAACGTTTGAACTTGTCCACTCTCGTCAATGTATTTCATGACTTGGTGGAGAGTGGAGGGAACGATGGAATTACGGTGAATCCATGGTCGTCCCAGCAACAGGTTGTAGGAAGTGTCAGCGTCAATGACGTAGCATGTCACTTCCGACTTGAGACTCCCGATCTGGCATTTGAGCTTGATCTTCCCCATGGGCGGGAGCTATTGGCATTAAACCCGTAAATAGTTGTCTGGGTAGGGCTCAGACGATGGGTAGGAATGCCCAGAAATTGCATGACTCGGCGAGGTATGATACTCAGCGCGGACCCTGGGTCTACCTGGATGCGATTTACCTCGGATGACCCGATATATCCTGTGAAGTATAGGGGTCGGTCATGCTTCCCTTTAACCTGCATGTCATCTGTTGTGAAGGTGATGCAGGGAGCATTTGGGGAGGCGTGGAGGCAATCCTCTACATCTTCCTCCCTTGGCACGCGGGTCATGAAGACCTCAGCATTTGCCAAAGCTTCTTGTAGAGCCTCTCTGGTTGACTTTGATAGCCTCAGGAGTTCATACAAGGTGATGCGTGCCGGGATGTTGGCTAGTTGAGCCAAGACATCAAAGCGGTAAGGTGTCGAGGATCCTTCCGCTGCACCTTTTGAAAGAACCGAGAAAACCGGGGTTTCTTTCTGTTTCTCCACAGGTGGTTTTGTGGAGGGCTTGGCTGGTTCTACGGCTGGTTGCGGAGGAGAAGCCGCTACCGTCTCGCCGTACTGCTTCAAGTATGCCTGTCTGAACGGGTCCCCGCCATCGGTTGGCTGGGCTCTGCGGCCAGGACTATTGTTTCCTCTTCTGAGTCAGTCAACGAGGGAACATCAGTATCCGCTTCTCGAGAGGAAGCGCAGATCACATGGCACGATGAAGCTTTTGCCTTGCCTTTGGACTTTCTGTTGGTCACAGTAGTCCATTGTTGTTCATCGACGAGGTCAGGGTGGACCCACATGGTTTCCCCCTGAGGTGTAGGGACGGCTACCAAGCCCTTCTCCTGTTGCTAGTGAGGGTCTGTGTTGACCACTCTTAATTCTCCCCTTGGAATAGGAGTTACCCCTGCAGGTGTAGGAGGTTGTCTCCCGAACTGGAGAACTGACGTTACGTTGGCCGTGACCTTCTTCTGCTCTGGTCGGAGCTTTAACACCTCCGCGTCAATCAGAGCCTGAAGGATGTCCTTGAAGACGTAGCAGCTTTTGGTGGGATGTCCCAACATCCTGTGGTACATGCAGTAGTTGGGATTGTCGGTCTTGCCGACTTCGTCTGGGCGCCTAATTTCAGGGAGCTTCAGTCGATTGCTCTTGTGAGTAGCTTGAAGAGCGAATCGACGTGTTCCTCCTTGAAGGAATACTGCTTGTTGGGGCGGGGCTGGCTTGAAGAGCCACTCGCTTTGCCTGGTTGGGGCTTGGCGGGAGATTTGGTCTCCGTTGCCAAATTATCCTTCCGTTTTGTCTGGAGGGATGTGTACTGCGCACGCCTTGTTGACCTCTCTGGCCTGGGCCTGCTTTCTTCTGCCCTGACGCGGGCAACAATCTCCTCAGCCTGTTCACCTTGTTGGACTAATTGTTTCCAGGTGCGGCTTTCAGCAACTCCAATTTGAGCAAGGAGTGAGGTTTGGAGATTATGACGACATGTTTCCACCAGGGTGGCCTGGGTCATGCCGCTTGGACATCGGAGTGCCACGTTCCGAAATCTTTCTACGAAAGACTTGACGGACTCTCCCTTTCGCTGTTTGGTTGCTAAAAGGGTGGGCATTGTCACTTCCGAGTCATCTTCGAAGAAGCGTGTCAGAAACAGCTTCTCCAAGTCGCTCCAGTTCTTGATTGAACCTTCTGGGAGCTTCATGAACCATTCAAAGGCCAACCCCTTCAGGGTGCCTATGAACAGTCGCGTCAGTATAGCGTCGTTATCTACTACATTCCCGATCTGAGATTTGAAGTAGTAGATGTGCTGGTTGGGTGACCCCTTCCCGTCAAATGCTTGGAGAGTTGGAGCCTTAAAACTTAGGAGGGTACGGGACTAAGTCCCACTCGGCCGGATAGGGCCGGACTACTCCAGCCTCTTGGAGATCTTTACGACTGGCAAGGGCATTGAGTCGTTGCTCCAGCAGGCTCATTCTTTTAGCATGAGCCTTTTCCGGGTCTGGGTCGCTTCTTGCCTGCGACGAGGGCTTGGACACATCCGAGGTAGATCGTCGTGTCCCGTCGGAAGGTTCGGAGGGTGGGCTTTCTCCCTTTCTCCCTTTCCCCTTCGGCCGTCTAGGAGGAGATCTCGCTCTTTCTTCAAGCAATTTCTCAAGCATATGCTTGAGGGAGTCAATGGATCTCTGTTGAGAGGCGATTATATCCATCTGGCGCTTCTGCGTCTGTTCTAAACGTCTGGCCGTCTCCTCAGGAGTGTCTGCCATGTAGGCGGAAGCCTCCTTCTCGACGGAAGAGTTTGAAGCCTGCGACTCCACTACAGCGGAGTGAGAATCACCCATTCTAATGCCGCGGGCTAAGGCATTATAGTCAATTGGGGGAATGGCCCCCGTCCGGGTGCGAGTGTGTTGATACACCCCTTCCGGCTCAGAGTCAGATTCCTCTGAGTTGACCATTGGTTGTTTTCCCTTACTTCTGCTAGTCATGTTTGCAGTAAGCTCCGGGTATTCAACATCTGAACAGGTTCTCCTTCTGTGGGAGCGTCTTTTTTTGGCTGACGGGGGAATCAGGGTCAGCTGTCTGATTAAGGACTGTTGGTGCATGCCTGATCCATAATGGCATCCAGAGAGCATATGGATGAGCTGTTGACAGCAGCATGACGAAGTGGCTTGATTGGCACTTCTTTTCCTTGTCAAATAATCCCTCAAATCCGTGAGAGGGGGATTAAGGAGACTGGTCTCGCAACGTCGAAGACGGGAGACAGTCATGTGCTGTTCAGCCTGGACGCATACTTCAGGGACGCGGCTCTCATGACGCGGCTGTATGACGCGCACGCGAGTCTCGCGTTGCTGCCTGATGCGTTTGGGCAGAGTTGCTTGAGAGAGAGCGGGCTGCTGGGCCCCACGCCTACGAGTGCGTACTTCCTGCATTTGAAAAGACGCGGAGGTTTCACCCTGGCGTTTGATGAGTTGGTCCTCAGAGGACTCAACTTGAGGAGTCTCGCGTTTGGGTCGCCAAACGCGGATCTCACGCACTGGACGAGGTGCGGGCAAGGCATCAGATTGTACGCCGCGTCCACCCCCAGTCAGACAACCAACGGTTCCTACTTGGAGTTGACGCGCGCGTCTCCTCTGTCGACGCTCAGCATTCCGGTTGCGTCGTGGAGGAGGGGAGAAACCAACAACCTCCTGGTTTACAGAACCAAGAGTGTTCACCACGCGGGTCTCCTGAGAGACGTTGACGTGGGTATTCTGCGCGACGCAGTTGATCGCAGCAGCAGTGGTGCCTGGGACCACGCGGGCCTTCTGGGAGGCGTTGGCGCGTGAACTTGTCTTGGCATAGTGGGCATCGGCACCCGGCAGAGCCTCAGATTGGGCTTTGGGTAGCTTTTCAGTTGAGACCCTGCGGCAGACGCGGGTCTTTGGGCTCTTGGAGCCAGAAGAGAGGAACTCTTCATACTTCGCCTGGTCGAACTCGACAACGAGCGTTTCGACCATCTTCCCCTTACGGAGAACATCATCCTGCGCCACAGCTTGTTCATCAGTGACAAACAGAGTCCCCAGCGGAGTCGCCATCTCTTGTAGGGGCCCGGAAGGAGATTTTTTAGGTGAGAAAGATCGGGGTGTAAAATATTTCCTTGAATCAGTTGAAACAATTACAACCAGACTTTCCTTTCTTTCCGGTTACAAGGGAGGGAGGATGTTGAATCTTGAATCCCCCCTTTGTTTAATGCTGGGTTCTTCGTGTGGCGGTGGAGAGTGAATCTTATTCTCCGTTGACCGGATGACTGTTTGGACCGTCGGGGATCTTCTCTTCGGTCGGTAGAGAGAGTAACTCGGCTCTGTCTACCAAAACTCTAGAAGAGGAGCTAGGCAAAGAGCAGCTAGTACGCAGTAAGCTTGCTGAAGAGTCTTCTCTCCTTCTCTGTTGACGATGCCTTCGTCCGGTGATCGTGCGTGTCTCTCTCTCTACGCGTGTTGGATGCGTATGCCTGTATGTAGGTACGTCTCTCCTGTCTGTCTGTGTCTCTGTTGATGCCAACAGGGCTATTTATAGAGGTCCCTGGGGATGAACGTGCCCCCTGAAAATGCTCCACAATGAGGGGCCACTTCCCGCTACATGTGCGGTGACTGGCCCCTTATTTCGGGTAGTTGCAACCGAGACGCGGGCGTCGAGCCAACGCGTCCTGATGCTGAGACGCGGGTGTCGAGTCAACGCGTCCTGATGCTGAGACGCGGGCGTCGAGCCAACGCGTCCTGATGCTGAGACGCGGGCGTCGAGCCAACGCGTCCTGATGCTGAGACGCGGGCGTCGAGCCAACGCGTCCTGATGCTGAGACGCGGGCGTCGAGCCCAACGCGTCCTGAGCTTGGATATCTGCTTTTAAAGGCTTGTCTGTTTTTTAGACAGCCTACACCTGTAGGTATAAACACATCATCCATGTTAGGGACCTCGATATCATGTTTGACACAGAATGAAGAAACAAGCTCAAGGAAAGAATTCCATCCATCATCTCTCATTTGTTGAAATCGTTGTTTGGCTATTTTAACAAGATTCATGGCGTTCACAATATCTTGATCTTTTTTTTGAAGCGCCAAAGACAACTCATTGGTGATCTCCAACACAATTTTCATCAAATGAATAGAAAATGCAAACTCAAAAGTTCGCATCATTTGTAGAATCAACACAGCTTCTCCTCTCTTTTCAGCGCGTGATGTTTTCTCTATACTCTCAAGAGGTACAATCACATGAGTGTATAAAACAATCAAGTTTAGCATTGCATAATAATGAGAGCTCCAACGCGTATCACCAGCACGTTTAAGCCCCATTTTCTGGTTCAAACCTCTCCCAGTACTGAGTTCACCACTTTCAAGTCCTTTCAGAATCTCATTAGCTTGTGCTTCCCGGAGAATGTCACGACGTTTGACAGAAGTCCCAACAATATTGCAAATATTTGCAACAACTGTGAACACCATATCCATCTTAGAATTATTTTTAGCAACTGCTACTAATGTCAACTGAAGCTGATGTGCAAAACAATGAACATAAAAGGCAGATTTGTTTTTATTCAAGATAAGAGCTCTGAGTCCATTGAATTGACCCCTCATGTTACTTGCCCCATCATAGCCTTGTCCTCGTAATTTTGAGATGCTTAATCCATGTGTAGCAAACATAGCATCAATTGCTTGCTTCAAGGTTGTGGCACTAGTGTCATAAACATGTAAGATTTCAAGAAAACGATCAATCACATGCCTTTTTATCCACATAACGTAATACAACTGCTATCTGCTCCTTTGTTGATACATCTCGGGATTCATCAACAAAATGGCAAAATATTCATTCTTTATGTCATTTACAATAGCATTTCTGGTCTCTGTTTGCAGCCGCACACACAATATCCTTCTGAATATCAGGAGATGTCATCTTCTGATTCTCTGGAGCATTTTGCAAAACAACTTTTTCTATCTCCTCACAGTTCTTTGCAAGAACTTGCAAAAGTTCTAAAAAATTACCTCAGTTTCTAGAATTGGAAGATTCATCATGTCCACGAAAAGCTAATCCTTGCTGCAAAAGATACCGAATAGAATCGATCGAGGCATTCAACCGAGTCCGATATTGAACTCGAGCAAGTTGTGAAGTCTTTAAGATTACACTATCAATGTGTTGATCTTGTCGTAGTAAGTTCTCACACTTCTCCACTGCTAGATTGTGAGAACTGTTAGGGCCTCCAACACGAGCTTTCAATTTCGCTGTTGCATGAGCCCAGTTTCTGAATCCTTCAACAATAAATGCATCTCCACCATATTGCTCATGTTGACCTTTGAAAAGATAGCAACATAAACAAAATGTTGCATCTTTTTCGACACTATACTCTAACCAATTCGGATACATGTCAAACCATTTTTGATTGAATCGACGGTATTTATTGTTAAATAAAGTTTGAGGGTAGTCATATTTACCCATACAAGGCTGACAGGGACCTTTCTGTAAACATGCTCTTCTTTTCCTATCTTGCTCTTTAGGAGAAGTGTCTTTATCATATATTATTTTCTTAATCCAGGATCCGCTGAAAGTTTTTCTAAATTAGTCTCAATGTGTCTCTGTTTTAACGAAGGTTCAGATTCTTTGTCAATTGTTGAAGTGTTTGGGCACTTGGGCGCAAGTTGATTAACACTTTCTCCTGTAATTGAACTTTCATTTGGTTTTGATTTCTTATAAGAAATGTGTCCATTCCTACAAACATATCATATGTGTTCTCAATTTCATGGTTGTTATCTTATAATCCAAACATAAGCATAATGAAAATATGAAATTTACTTTTGATAATCAATTCAATAACTTCAAGAAATAAAAAACACTTCAATTAGAAGCATGGTACTTACTATAAACTGTGTCTATGAATGGTAGACTCTTCTCCGCCTCCTAAAAGGAGATCCCTCTGCAAATAAAGTATGCAATGCAACATCAGTTTTCAAATTGCGCAGACATTTCCAAAGAGTAGTCCACTACTATTGGGTATTAGTCGACTAGGTCAAGATAAGCTCAAGTGACAGGTTTCTGGATAACTGAACCAAGTCGACTACAACTTCTTTATAAGTCGACTAGTCCAGTGATGAGTCGACTAGGGGAAATGGGTTAGTCGACTACAAGGGTCTATTAGTCGACTATATATTCTGTCAAGTCGACTAATGGACAAACAGAGAGTTGGTATCAAGTGAGACACAGGATTAGTCGACTATGGCTTTGGTCAAGTCGACTACATAAAGTATTAGTCGACTAACAGGGACTATAAGTCGACTATATATCTATGACTTCCATGGCTGACAGCGGCGGAGTTTATAATTTTTTTTATTGATGTAATTAAATGGCATCTAAGAGTTGAAGTTGATGAAGCATCTGAAGGAGGTGATTGCGATGATGGAGCTTGCGCAGCCGATGGTGAGAGCGAGGGCGGTGACGGTGAGAGGGGGCGAGCCGAGGGCGATGATTGGAAGTATTTTTTTTTTTTTTACTTGATTGAAAATTTGGAAGTGTTTTGAGAAGACTAGAAGTCCAAGGATCCGAAACAAGATCTCCTCAAATTCCCTTGATAATCAAGAATCAGACTTAGACCTCAAAAAGCATAAAAAGAACAAATTGAGAGAATGGAAATTTTTACCTTAATTGGAGATTTGGGGGAAGAACTTCGAGTCTTCGACCAGTGCAAAAGCCACGAGCGAGATCAGAAACCCTAGCCCTGGAGCCTGAATTTCAATTTTCAAGCGAGAACGAGCGGCGAGACTGGAGCCTGGATTTCAATTTTCAAGCGAGAACGAGCGGCGAGACTGGAGCCTGGATTTCAATTTTCAAGCGAGAACGAGCGGCGAGAGCAAAAAATAGGAGAGGCTGTTAGGCTTCAGTTCTCAGCCTCTTCCAAGTTATTTATTGGCTGGGTTAATAATAGTAGAGGGTTTTTTTCTTGCGGGCCCGGGGGGGCACGTGCCACCCTGTGCCACCCCCTGACTCCGCCACTGCCTCTCCCCCGCCAGGAACGGCCACGACAAAGAAATCCCCGGCCTCGGCCTCCTCGACAATTCGCCCAAGAAGCTCCTCTCCTCCCTCCAGCAATGCCACTCCCCTCCGTCGCTGCAGCGACGTTCCAAGATCTTCAAAGGCAGGAGCTTGCTGGAGGCACTGGAGAACGCAGAGGACGTCGGTGTTTGAGTTTTGATGCTTCTTTCTGATTCTGATTCTTCATCTCTGGCAATGGCAGGGCTTGGTGGAGAAGAGGGATCATGGGGTAACTCTCCACACGTGATTGAACTCCATGTTGAGTAATTCTCACGTGAGAGTTGCATTGTCTTTAGGGTTAGGAGAATTTGAAAGCTAACACCAAAAGAATTTGACCTTGTTCAGTCTTATGCCTTGTAGTAGTCTCCATGTTGTTGCCACTAAAGTTGGAGTTCTATAAAATGCATTCTACTGTTTGTGCAAATTGTGGCTGGGTTAGATATGGGCTTGGGCCTTGTCTTTAACGTTTGTTTGGGCTGAGAATGTGATATACAAACTTCACCACAAGTTCCAAGTTCGATTCCCATGATCGTGAAATTGAGAGATTTAATTTGAATAATTTATGATTGATACGTGCAGACCAGAGAGCAATCTTTATCCTATTTCTCAAAAGGAAAAAAAAAAATCACCGATCCAGACCTGCAACCATGAGGCACAACATAAGATTTTGAAAAGAGACCTTCTTCAATGTACCCATCATTTCATTGGCACGCAATAATCGTCTTCAATCTTGATAAACAACGAAAAGCAGGGGCGGAATTAAGAAAATTTTTTGGGGTGGGCTGCAATTTTTTATAGCATATACTTATGAATTATATGAACTTATCAAAAGAATAAAACAGTATTCTTTACTAAGTAAGGAGCGGAACTAGAAATAAATTTACTAAAAAAACCAAAATAAAAAGGGATCAACATTTAGGAGCGGAACTAGAAATAAATTTACTAAAAAAAAGCCAAAACAGTATTCTCATTTGAATGACACCATGTCATCAACATTCACAACCATCGCTTCGTTAAATCTCTTCCATTTTAATTGCATCTCACCATCAATATAGCTTCTCATTCCCCAAATTCTTATACAATGAACAAGACATCTCCCATAATTTCTAGATTCTGACAGATAAATCTAAATCACAAAATTAACACTCAGGATTCTAATTCAAGAAATAGTTTCATAAGGATTCGAAATCTACTCCACTACCACAGAGAAAGTAAGAGTTAAAGCCAATCATCCCGCAATCCCAACAAATTCCAACTAAAAAAATGAACAAAAAATGAGTTTTAAGTCTATATATATAAAAAAAATGGGCCGGGCTGTAGCCCGGCCCAGCCCACTAATGGGTCCGCCCATGACGAAAAGGCATTAGAAAGTACAACAAATGCTCTTATTTCACAAGGAAAATCTTCGTGAAGGGCATAAGTTGCTCGTCAATTCATCAAAGCCACACATGCCCTTGTGCCATTCAACATGTAGCTTTCTCTGTCACTTGTATTGCTTGCAGCAAGTTGGCCATGAACTTGTAAGTTCATGAATTTGGATCGCCGAGGTACAATCCGTTGTGATTGTCGAAACAGTGCAATTCGACCTATTTTGGCGTGTTTTTAGGGATATGAGACTATCTCCAAATGGAGAGGGCTAAATTTAAACCGGGCTATAATTTAGTCGTCCAATAAATAATTTCATATAAACAGTGTCAGGCTAAACATTAACTATCTCCAGGAGCAAAGGAATAAATTTAGCCCTTTTAATATTTTGTTAGTTTTTGGTGTGTTTTTATTTGACGGCTAGCTACCGCCAGCATGACATCAATTAGCGGTGTCAAAATACGGCTCATACGAGCCATTTGCTTCAGACCGTCATCAAATCACCACCATTTATTTATCAAACAAAGATGTGCAAGTTCTGCGGGTTATAAGTTTTTGAGCCCCAGATCAAATTTTAGCCCTCTTTTTAAGTTTTAACTCTCCATTTGGCCCTTTTTTTAGTCTCCACTTGGAGATGTGTTTTCTTGAATTTTGTGGCTATAATTTAGGAATTAGCTTCTTAGGACTCTCATTTGGAGATAGCCTGAGAGCCAAGAGAGAGTGATATACGTGTTTCACAAAATCGTCGGAAGATGGCTAATGGAGTGTGCTCCGATGTTGGATTGGATGCAGCAGCCACCGCCTGATGAGCGTCGAGGACTCGACTCTTCTACTAACATGAGAAACATAAAATGTAAATACCTTGAAATTTTTGTGTATTTTTGTCTATTAAAAGACTTGTGCTCTTTAAATGCATATTTTGAAATTGTTGGTCCTCAGATGTTTCCATCTTGGACTGGACAGGGATGGACACACATACACTCTAGCATGGACTAACGCTGACACTGAATTTTAGAATTATAAAATAATAAAATAGTACATACAATTTATAACTTTTTTCTTTGTTGTATATAATCTTTCTTTTAAATTATTTTTACTAGTATAAAGACACTTTTGTGTTCTAACTCAATTGATAATTTATAAATTTAAGTTATTGAAAATCATAAATTTAATTCTTGATGGACATAATATTATTCTTGTTATATTTATGCTCACACTATGCATTTATTCACTGAAAAAAAAAAAATCATGCATCAACAAGAGGCCAGTGAGCAGGAGGAAGGGACGAGATACCTGGCAAGAAACAGGTGATAATAACAAAATACAGAGAGGAGAGAGGAAACAAAACAAAAGAGTCAAAGTCTTCAAGGAGTCAAGGACAACTACTCTCACAACCAGTCCAAATCTTTGCCTAATTTGCTTGCCAATCTCAATCTCAGTCAGCTTCTTTCAAATGAACAGTTAGAAAACCTTATTTGCCTTTAAGGGTTAACTATGATTTCATGCAAATATAAGGGCCTTGCCATTAAGTACTGTAGTTTTTTTGCAGTTAGCCTCCTACCTCGAAAGGAAAAATCCGAGGTTATTTAGCTATCATTTTAGTTGATCTATCTATAAAAGTATCAATAATAATTTTAGACGGTTAAATTATAAAAATGAACTATCACCTTTAATTAAGGAAAAAAATCTCAAATCAAAAAAAATCTATCTAAATCACAATAGAATTGGTTGTTCATTGAGCCCGCTCATGATTTTTAAATTTTGAGTAACAGCTCAAAAATCTTGTAAAGATTTAAGTCACCATCTCAAATGGGTAACTTTTTTGATGAAGTTGTCTAAATCCTTATATATCAAAATCATCCTCATGTCTAGCCGATTGGGGACTATTTGTTCGACTCAAAGACCCAAATCCCAACAAATCTCGATTAAAAAAGATTACTCAATCAAAACTAACTCATAATTGAGAAAAGAAAATCCCAATTAAAAAGCTCATGCACTCAGAATTTTAAAAAATAAACTTAATTTAAGAAACCAGAAATTCCAATTAAACCAAGATCATGATTGAGAAAATAAGAATTTTTAATTTAAAAGTACTCTCATGCAATCCAAAAAAAAGGAGATTAATCCACTCCTCATCTTATTCTATACTTTTGATACAAAAAACAGAAAAAAAACACTCTGTTTGTTTCTTCTGAATATCCTACGATAAAAAGAAAAAGAAAAATAAAGATAAAAAGGTACTGACTCCAGGAAATAATACCAACTCTTAAAGAACTCCAGCTATCTATTAATATTTTTCTTCTGTTGTTACTTTTTTATTTTTAAGTATAATTTTTTTTATACTCCCTTCCTCTGCTTTTTCGTGGGCGGATTTTCACCGGACACGGGAATTAAGAGAAAAAGATTGAGCATGACGTATTTAGGAAACTTCTAATTTTATCCTTGCATTAGGATTAATGTTTTTGTTACAAAAGGAAATAAAGAATGACATTTTGTTATAAACAGTAAAGACAAGGGTATTACTTCATACTCTATATTAAGAATAATAAAAATATTATTGAGAATGATAAAAATAATATTGAGATTGAAAATGAACTACTAATTTGAAAGTTTTTTTTTAAAAAAAATCACTGCTATTTTCAAACGGAGGGAGCAATAACTACATTTTCTATTAGATTCTTTTATGAAACTTGGTAAAGTCACACTTGAATAACTTACAATGATAGCGAGATTGGAAGCAATTTGTTTGAGAGAAAGAACCAAAAAATATATACATATATACAAATTTATGTACACTTGGGGCATGTTTGGTTGCAAGTCAATGGACGGAAGTAAAGAAATGAGGAAGTATAATTGTTCGCTTTCCTATCTATCCAAACACCGAAAAAAGAAAATGAGAAAACCCCTTTTCTTTTTTCTCTTATCTTTTTTACACAATCACTTCATCACTTACAGTATGCTACAGCTAATTTTGTGGTTATGTAAATCTCATTTGTAATAAGTTGTAACTCAAAACAGTTAATTTTGTGATCATGTAAATCTCACTTGCATTTTAATTACAATCTAATTTTATTTTTCTTAATTAAATATTATTTTAATATTATTTTGCGGTCAATTTTACGGTCAACTTTTTGACTTTCACTTTCACATTACCATTCAGACACCAGAAAAGACATAACATTTTTCAAACTACAGTTCCCAATAACATTCAAACGCCGGAAAACTCACTAACTAATTTTCAAGTTTCCAAGGAAACTATTACTGTTTCCTCACTTCCTCACTTCCACTCCTAACCAAACTGAAATCTACATGATAATTTTTTCCTTCACATTCAGTCTTTCATGCTTCATGTTAATGTGGAATAAATATCATCAATTAGTGAATAAAAATAGAATATAAGAAAATGAAGTTAATAACATGTGAGTTCAGAGGCTTAAGATGTTGGGCCTAGCGCCTTGTTCTGGGTAACAACTAACTTGAGGAACCAAACAAACGAAGATATACGCTTTGAAGAAGTATCCAGCCGACAAGAACAGAGAAATAAGAGAGAAAACAAGCCAACACAAGATTTAACGAGATTCGTCAATTTGCCGACGTCCTCGGGGCGAGGGAAAGAGAGAGATTTTATTGATTCAACAATCAATTACAAGTTGTTACTTACTTTCAAGGAATTTTCAGTGGGATACAATTCATGAGAGGTCTAACTCTTATTTATAGTCAAAGAGTCCCAGAGATTTAGGAAACCCCAATTGGATTCGACCCCAAAACAAGAAAGGAGTCAGAATCCGTTCAGGAGAGCGTAACGCGTCCGTCGTTCTACCGGCCCTGTCCTCAGTTGACCGGGACCAACCGAGAGCAATCTTGTGCCAGTTAGTCGACGGCACGGTCGGCCATTCCCTAACCACCGTCGACAGGGTGGTCGATCGGACTGTGCATGTGCACGTCGTGCACACCGGTCGACCGGGCCCTATCTTAGTCTGCTGCAAGCATGCGTTCTCGCTTTTTTTGGCTTCCGATCTATGTATAATCTTCCCAATGAGTTTAAAAAACTCTTCCGATGTATTTTTATCTCCTCCTGTCCCTACATAAAGACCCCCTCATGAAGTGAGATAGGCATCACGTCAGAACCAGTTTTCTGATTTGTATGATATGTGCAGAGTTCTACCGAATTCATTAATCAGCAAAGACTAACTTGTGTAAGAGATCCTGGAAAATACTCTATCTAAACCTAATCGTAGCTTTTCTCAATGTCTAATTTAACTTTTTTAAGAATAATAAAAAAGAAAAAATTCGAGATAGATTCATGAGATTGTATCTTATTAATAATTCTCTTTTTTTCCCTGGAAGATAAACACTTTCTCTCAAATAGGAGAGCAAAGGATCCACTTCGCTTGTCTATTAGGGCGAAAAAGATTAATCCTTTTTCATTGGAATGGTAAGAGACTTAATACACGTGTTTTTCTAATTCTGAAGAAAAGGAGGGCAAGATATACTACTCTACAAAATAAATAACTAAATATATAAAATTGAAATCAATCAATGACTGAAATCAAACCTAAATAAACACAGCCCCTTATTATCTAACTAAAGTATATAAAGTTAATTTTCTCAAAAAAAAAAAAAAAATCTTTTACTTCCCACACAATCTTCCACCTAAACATTGTTCTAGGTATGGAAATCTAAATGTCAATGATACCAAAATTCTTAATGTCTTGATCCCCACCATTGCTGCCAGTGTCACATGGACTGGCCATTAAGAACTACTCCAAAATGTTCCCCTCTGAGTGAGCAGGGCCCCATGCCTCTACTTATTCAAATCCTATAGTGCAATAGGAATATGATCCTCATAAATATGACTACATATTATTTTTCTAAATCAAATCACATTACTTAATCAAACACTAGAATACATTGAGCCCCAGATCAAATTTTAGCCCTCTTTTTAAGTTTTAACTCTCCATTTGGCCCTTTTTTTAGTCTCCACTTGGAGATGTGTTTTCTTGAATTTTGTGGCTATAATTTAGGAATTAGCTTCTCAGGACTCTCATTTGGAGATAGCCTGAGAGCCAAGAGAGAGTGATATACGTGTTTCACAAAATCGTCGGAAGATGGCTAATGGAGTGTGCTCCGATGTTGGATTGGATGCTGCAGCCACCGCCTGATGAGCGTCGAGGACTCGACTCTTCTACTAACATGAGAAACATAAAATGTAAATACCTTGAAATTTTTGTGTATATTTTGGTCTATTAAAAGACTTGTGCTCTTTAAATGCATATTTTGAAATTGTTGGTCCTCAGATGTTTCCATCTTGGACTGGACAGGGATGGACACACATACCCTCTAGCATGGACTAACGCTGACACTGAATTTTAGAATTTATAAAATAATAAAATAGTACATATAATTTATAACTTTTTTTTGTTGTACATAATCTTTTCTTTTAAATTATTTTTATTAATATAAAGACACTTTTGTATTCTAACTCAAGTGATAATTTATAAATCTAAGTTATTGAAAGTCATAAATTTAAATCTTGATGGACATAATATTATTCTTTTTTTTTTTCCTATCTCTTGTCGTGTTATATTTATGCTCATACTGTGCATTTATCCACTGAAAAAAAAAGAAAAAAAATCATGCATCAACAAGAGGCCAGTGAGCAGGAGAAAGGGATGAGATACCTGGCAAGAAACAGGTGACAATAACAATACAGAGAGGAGAGAGGAAACAAAACAAAAGTGTCAAAGTCTTCAAGGAGTCAAGGACAACTACTCTCTCACAACCAGTCCAAATCTTTGCCTAATTTGCTTGCCAATCTCAATCTCAGTCAGCTTCTTTCAAATGAACAGTTAGAAAACCTTATTTGCCTTTAAGGGTTAACTATGATTTCATGCAAATATAAAGGCCTCTGCCATTAAGTACTGTAGTTTTTTTTTTTGCAGTTAGCCTCCTACCTCGAAAGGAACAATCCAAGGTCATTTAGCTACCATTTTAGTTGATCTATACTGCCTATAAATTATAGTATCAATAGCAATTTTAGACGATTAAATTATCAAAATGAACTATCACCTTTAATTAAGAAAAAAAATCTCAAATCAAAAAAAATTCTAGATCACAGTAGAATTGGTTCGTTGAGCAACTCGAAAATTTTATAAGGACTTTGGTCACCATCCCAAAAGACTAATTTTTTAGGTGAAGTTGCCCAAATCCTTATATATCAAGACCATCCTCATGTCTAGACGATGTGAGAGTATTTGTTCGACCCAAATCCCACAAATCTCAAATAAAAAAGATTACTCAATCAAACCAACTTGTAATTGAGAAAAGAAAATCCCAATTAAAAGCTCATGCACTCGGAATTTTAAAAAATAAATCTAACTGCTTATGTTTGATTGATATAAGAAACAAAAATTCCAATTAAACCAAGATCATGATTGAGAAAATAAGAATGTTTAATTTAAAAGTACTCTCATGCAATCCAAAATAAAAAGGAGATTAATTGACTCCTGATCTCATTCTATACTTTTGATACAAAAAAACAAAAAAAAACACTATTTTTTCCCTTCTGAATATCTTACAATAAAAAGAAAAAGATAAAATAAAGATAAAAAAGTACTGACTCCTGAAAATAATACCAACTCCTGAAGAACTCTAGCTATCTATTAATATTTTTTGTTACTTTTTATTTTTAAGTATATTTTTTTATACTCGCCTGCTTTTAGTAGGCAGATTTTGATCAGACACGGGAATTAAGGAAAAGTGATTGGGTTTGACATATTTAGGAAACTTCTAATTTTATTCTTACATTGGGAATAATATTTTTGTTATAAAAGAAAAGGAAGAATGACATTTTTGTTATAAATAGGATAGGTAAGGGTATTACTTCATACTCTGTATTAGAAATAATAAAAATATTATTGAGAGTGATAAAATAGTATTGAGATTAAAAATAAACTACTAATTTAAAATAAATCTTCATGATAATTTTTTCCTTCACATCCAATCTTTCATGCTTCATGTTAATGTGGAATAAATACCATCAATTAGTGAATAAAAATAGAATATAAGAAAATGAAGTTAATAACATGTAAGTTTAGAGGCTTATGATGTTACGCCTAGTGCCTTCTTCTGAACAACAACCAACTTGAGAAACCCAATAAACGAAGATATATGCGCTGAAGAAGTATCCAACCGATAAGAACAGAGAAATAAGAGAGAAAACAAGTCAACACAAGATTTAATGAGATTCGTCAATTCGCCTACGTCCTCGGGGCGAGGGAAAGAGAGAGATTTTATTAATTCAACAATCAATTACAAGTTGTTGCTTACTTTCAAGGAATTTTCAAAAGTGATTTTCAGTTGGATATAATTCATGAGGGGTCTAACTCTTATATATAGTCAGAGAGTCCCAGAGATTTAGAAAACCCGAATTTGATTCGACCTCAAAACAAGAAAAGAGTCAGAATACGTTCAGGAGAGCGTAACGCGTCCGTCGTTCGACCGGCCCTGTCCTCGGTCGATCGGCCCGGTCGATCAGGACCAACTGAGAGCAATCTTGTGCCAGTTGGTCGACGGCACTGTCGATCATTCCCTATACACGGTCGACAGGGCGATCGATCGGACTATGCATGTGCGCATCGTGCACACCGGTTGACCAGGCGGTCGACCAGGCTCTGTCTTGGCCTGCTGTAAGCCTATGTTCTCGCTCCTTTTGGCTTCCGATTTATGTGCTATCTTCCTGATGAGTTTAAAAAACTCTTCCGATATATTTTTATCTCCTCCTCTCCCCCACATAAAGACCCCCTCATGAAGTGAGATAGGCATCACGTCAGAACCAGTTTTCTGATTGGATAACTATAATTGTATGATATGTGCAGAGTTCTGCCGAATTCATTAATCAGCAAAGACTAACTTGTGTAAGAGATCCTGGAAAATACTCTATCTAAACCTAATCGTAGCTTTTCTCAATGTCTAATTTAACTTTTTTAAGAATAATAAAAAAGAAAAAATTCGAGATAGATTCATGAGATTGTATCTTATTAATGATTCTATTTTTTTCCCTGGAAGATAAACACTTTCTCTCAAATAGGAGAGTAAAGGATCCACTTCGCTTGTCTATTAGGGCGAAAAAGATTAATCCTTTTTCATTGGAATGGTAAGAGACTAATACACGTGTTTTTCTAATTCTGAAGAAAAGGAGGGCAAGATATACTACTCTACAAAATAAATAACTAAATATATAAAATTCAAATCAATCAATGACTAAAATCAAACCTAAATAAACATAGCCCCTTATTATCTAACGAAAGTATATAAACTTAATTTTCTCAAAAAAAAAAAAAAAAAAAAAATCTTTCACTTCCCACACAATCTTCCACCTAAACATTGTTCTAGGTATGGAAATCTAAATGTCAATGATACCAAAATTCTTAATGTCTTGATCCCCACCATTGCTGCCAGTGTCACATGGACTGGCCATTAAGAACTACTCCAAAATGTTCCCTCTAAGTGAGCAGGGCCCCATACCTCTACTTATTCAAATCCTATAGTACATATTATTTTTCTAAATCAAATCACATTACTTAATCAAACACTAGAATACATTAAGCATTTTTGGTGGTTGAGTTGCATATAATTGCCCAGATGTTGTCCTCATGGCACATGTAACTACTGTTGCTGATATTATGACGATGAGCAAGAAGAATATATCCTTTAAAATGTAGGGAAAGTTACCACTTTGTTCCTAGGATTACTTTATTAGTTTGCATAAAAAGTATAAGAGAAAGGGGTTGATGAAAGATAATGGTCCCCATGTATGTGTGATGGCTAGCTTCTATCATTTTTGTGGTCCTTGACAATGAATCTATTTGTTTTTATGTGTGAATACAGAGATAATTAGAGAATTATACATGAATATTTATTGAATAGTCTAAGGATAATAACTTGTAGGGTTCTCATATTTTTGTGCCAATCTAGTAGAACACTGCACACTTGGATTGAGTGGGAAATAGTAAAATTATCTGTATCATTAGTGAGATGAAGACAGTCAAATTGTTAGGATTAAAGACTACAATCAAAAAACAATAAGAGGAAGACAGAAATTTGAAGAAAAAAATTTATTTAAAAAAAACATATTGAAGAGGAGTATTGATTATTACGAGCCATTAGATGTGTAGAAAATCAATTTTACACACCAAGTGAGATTAAAATTTAAGTTATAGAGTGGATGATATCAATACTGCCATACGTGTTAAATTCAATCGATTCATGAATTCAAACAACTATTGTCGAACTGCAGATTCTCTGTACTTCTTTTATCTTTCTGAATTAATAATTTCTACCCTCTCTTTCAAGCGGATTAAAATCAAATACGTATTTAGTGGTATGTATTTAACCTATGATCTCTCTCGTCACAAAACATATATACTTACCTCCCGAATCACAAAATATATCCTTCTAATAACACCAAGCAAACTCTCATACACACATTGTATCAATCTATCTACATGACCATCTAAACTCAATACAGTTCTATCATCAAATGCAAGTACCCAAACAAGAAGCTTGTGACCTATGGAATGCAAACTTAGTGATCCTTTCATGGTGTTGATTACCAAGATTTTGAGCAAAGAATTCCTTTAATTTCCCATAACCCCTTTTATTTCATTACACTCCACAAGAAAAGTGTAACTAGTACAAGATGACCAAATTCTATAATGGAGATATCCGTTCTGGCCGCCGGCATAACCTAGTAATAAAAAATTAATCAAAAGTTAGAGAGATCAAGGAAGCCAGATTAGATCCAGTCCCATTTCAATTTTTAATAGGCTTAGAAAAAGTAATCAAATTTACACAAGCTAAAGCTAAAAGGATGAAGATTAATGATTAATCATTGTAATGATAAGCTGATAAAAGGAAAAAAATAAAATAAATAGGGGTTCGGTTTATGTGTGTGAGACACACGTTATAAGAGGGCCGATCTCGCGTTGACACGTAGAATTGACTTTCTTATAATATTATAAGAGGTCCAAAGATTGAAGGTGTGAACCGGCACGGGCTAGCCCGCCGACCAGCAGGGGCTCGGCCTGGGTTGGCCCGGGCCTATCCCAAACCCCGGCACTCCCCGGATTTGGGAATCATGGCCCATGACCTGACCCGGAAAGCCAACGACTCTTTTAATAGCCATTTGGTCCAATTTTTTTTTTTGGAGACGGGTATATTAATCCAAAAAGTACCCGTTAGGAATTTTTTAATATATTTTTTAAACTTGCCAATTTATATTGTGGCTGTATTTTTTAAAAAAAATACATTTTGTCTCCTCTTCCCTTCTATAAATAACCACTCTTTCTCTTTGTATTTGTATCAATGTAAACTTCAATTTCAACCTATATACTACATTTGTAATTTTATTTTTTTATCTCTTCATTTGTATTAGTACCAATTTATCTAATCTATTGGATTGTTAATAAAAAAAAAATACATTTGTATTTTACAACTTGTATCAATTTTGTCTAAAATTATGAAAAAAAATTATATTTTTTAAAATTTTTTTAAAATTTTACATAAGTATAAAACATTTTTTATATAAAAAATCCTAATCAGCCTGGGTATCCCGGCCCGGCCCCATCAGGTGTCCGAGCCGTGCCCAGGTAAGGAATAGGGGGACGGGATTTGCGGGTGAGCCTGACCCGATCTTCGACCCGCCAGGCCAAGAACGGGCCCAATTCGGGCTGTTTCACATTCCTACTAAAGATTTTAAAATTTTGTATCCCTAAAACTAAATGTTTTATTCACGTATCAATATAAGAGTGATCATCATATTATAAGATATCTTGTGCACGTATCAACACGAGAGTGATCATAACATGTGTGTGAATGACGAACGTGACCCAAACCCAAAAAATAGGGAGCTGTCAACGCCACGTCGGACACCTCATCAAGTCCAGGGGTCATGAACCCTCCAGCCTGACACAGACCCTCTCCCGCACACCTTGCTCCCCTCCCCACTCAAATCATTTGTGCACTCTGACTTTTGTTACACACATTTCTTCACCCACCCGCCATGGTTAATTCTTGGGCCCTTACAATCAAAAAAAATAAAATAAAAATAATTTTGAGAAATAGTTTGATTTAATATTAAGATGAGATATGTTTTTAAATTTTTTGTTTTGTTATTTATTGTTTATTTATTGGCTATTAAGTAATGTCTACTGTTTAGTGTTTAGACCATTCACATAGAGCGCTTCGACTGCGGGAGATGAGAATTATACTGAAGATCATTTAAATAAAAAAAAGAAAAAACTTCGATTCCCAAAATATTCTAAATTTTTTTTTTTTTTTGAGAAATATCCAGGAGAGAAGAGGAGTGTCTTTTTTAGTTATTAGAGTTTCGTTTTTTATGTATATAATTCAAGCATACTTAGATGGCAGCCTAAAATTCTACTTAAAAAACAAATCATGATCCAACCGTATAATATAATGTTCACATGCTAAGATGTATATTTATAAAATATCACGTGTTTTGAAGTTCGTTTGATCATGTCTTAAATGGTTACAAATTTAATTATTTTTCAACAATACAACAAATGAAACCATTTGAAACATGATCAATCGCACTTCAAAACACGTAATTTTTTATAAGTACACATTTTAGGATACGAATTTCATATTATGCGATCGGGTTATGATTTTTTTTAAAAAATTGATGTTTTAAGCTACTATTTAAGAGAGTTTTTTTAGACAGCAACTAAGGTGTACACATATAAGGGGAGAGAGAGAGAATAGGATCCTTCGGAAATGATTCTTCGGGCCTGAATCATCCCCACTCAAATACAAACCACGACATTCAAATATAAGTTCTACTAATGTTGAAGTTGATCTACATCATTTAAATACCTATAAATCAAGTGTTTTAAATATTTTATGTTCATGCATCAAGTAGAGGCAAATGGATAGCTGAAATATTGAGTTGACTAGTTTAACGATGTATAACATTTGAAATCTAACAAAAATTGGTGTGTGAGGATGATTAAGTGTTTAGATTATGATAAAACGGTCGGATCGAGAATTTGTATGTCTAAAAACGTAGATCTAACCAATATGCTATTTTCGGCTGTCTATTTTGTGCCTACTTGATGGATGGGTAAAAACTATTCAAAATATATTATTTTTTATTTTTAGTTACTTGAAATAATGTAGATCAACTCCAACGGAGTGGATTTTGTATTCGGATATTGTAAGATTGTATTTGAGTGGGAACGATTCGACCTAGAATCCTTTCGAAATGACACAAGTCTCTCTCTCTCTCTGTATAAGTGATCTGTTGAGATAACTGGCTTATGTGGGAATATGAGAAGCGAACATAGGAGCTGTCAAATTAGTTTTTGAGTGGTTAAGATCAGATTCAGAGAAAATAAATTTAAAATTTAAAAACTAAATTAATCAACTCATAACTAACTTAAAAACTGATCTAAACCACCAAAAGTTAATCCGACGGCTCATATGCTCCATTTTTATCTGATCACTCACGCTATATCCTTTGAATCAACTTTATATCAATGTGGGTTTAGTGTTGATATTATTTGATAAAAATCCTAAATTTGCTGCAGAAAAAATATAGAAATAATATATCTTCTTAGTATAAATATACAGATTAGAAGCATAATTTTTAAATTTGACTTGAACTTTAGGGAAAACCAAGGATGGAATTTTAATAGAAGGCTTGATCCGATGTGAAAATTACGAAGATCCAAAAAGAATAACACAAACACTGCAACCATAATTTCAAACACTAGAATCAAAATAACTTCTGAAACATTTAAAGTTTTTTCATTATTAGTAATGAAATAATGCAAGTTTATCTAATTTTGTTAATGAAAATTCAAAATCAGCTCATTAACTTCTTCTATTCTCGATGGCCCCACCTGCTGCTGGGTTCCCTCATGGGTGTCAGAAAACTATTTTTGCCTCATCTCTCGTTACTCTTCTCTATTCTTGTATCGCCCTTTCTCCCCAATAGGGTCTCTGGGATATTTGGGAGTTATGGCCCCACCAACCTTCCTCTTGATTTATTTTTCCCTTTTTTTTAATAACAAGTATAATTAAAGGTGAAGGGGAAAGAGGGGAAAAAAAGGGTTCGGTTCATGTATGTAAGTCATACACACATACAATAAGAGAACCAATCACTCGTTAACACGTGGATTGGAACTCTTATAATCTCTTATGAGGTCCACACACATAACATATTATAAGAGAATCAATATACATGTCAATACGTGATTGGCCTTCTTATTATATGTATGTGTGGCTCACACACATTAATCGAATCCGGAAAAAACCGGCTCTCTCTCCTCTTTTCTCCGCTTCCCCATCCCTTGCATTAATTGCCTCTCTTTGGTACATGTGGGCCCTCATTCCCATGTGCCTCAAAACCATTGAATATGGACTGATAGAGATGAGCAAGGGGCACAGGTACTCATTCAGCTCAGTCTTCCTCTCTTTTCTCTCCCTTTTCTCCTTCAACCTCCTCTCTCTCTTTCTCTCTCAATCTTCAATCCTCACTCTTATCTCCGCAAAATGGAGATAGAATCGTCTCCGAGGAGGAGCAGTTTCGGCAACTCCTCCTCCCCGGAGTTCGAGTTCTGGATGGTCGGCAACAACCATCCAGAACTCGAAGAACCCAATCTCCTCACCGCCGACGAGCTCTTCGTCGACGGTGTGCTCCTCCCCCTCCACCTACTCCCCCTCACCGCGGCCTCCAAGCCCGGCGTCAGCGGCCTTGATATGCCAGGTCCCACTTCAGAATTCAAATCGGAACGAGAACCAGAGCAAGAAACAAGACAAGAAACAGAAGCTATGGAATCACCGCCGGTTCCAGTTCCAGCGGCGGGGCCGGCAGCCCATCCGGAGGCTTCCATTTGTTCTTCCACCGCCCCTTTGACGAGCTCGAAGAGGTGGAAGGATATATTCAGGGTTGGAGAGAAGAAGAGAGAATCAACAGAAGAAAAGGAGAAGAAGAAGGAGAGAAAGGCGGGCAATGGCGGTAACGGTACGGCCGAGCTGAACATCAACATCTGGCCCTTCTCCAGGAGCAGATCCGCCGGCACGGCCACCGCCGGCCGGCCGAAGGCGGCTGCGGCGGCGGAGGCGATGAGGAAGTCGAGCTCGGCGCCGTGCTCACGCAGCAACTCCCGCGGGGAGAACTCCGGCGGCCGGCGGTGGGCCGCCAGCCCTGGCAGGCCCGGGGTGCACGTGGGCCGGGCCAGCCCGGTGTGGCAGGCGCGCCGGGCCGGCAGGGGGCCGGGCCGGGCCGGGCCGAGGGAGAAGGGGCCGAGGAATCTGAACGGTGGGGTCCGTGGGCTGAACCTAAATGTGAACAGTTGTATTGGGTACATGAGCCACCACCAGCAGAGCTGCAGAAGGGAAGAGAGTGATGGAGGAGGAGCTGCTGCTGCTGCTGCTGCTAGTGGAAGCAGTGGTTTGTTCAGGATTAGAGCTCTGTTTTCCAAGAAAGAGTACTGAAAAAAAAAAAAAAAATCTTACTATTATTATTACTGATCATGATGTAGATATTTTCTTCTACTTACTAATTTTCTTTTTCTTGTTTTTTTTTTATTATTATTTTGGTTTGATTTTGGTTTTGGTTTTAGTATCATAGATTTCTTGTAACTAATTTCTTGCTTAAATCTATCTACTTCTACTTGTAACTGTGTTTGTGGACCTTGTAGTCTTATTGCTAAAGTTTGCAGCTTCATCTGAGAGTTCTATGAAGCACCTGGCCTGCCTTGCTCAAATTTGAAGACTGAAAGGGGAAAGAAATAAAAGGGGAACAAATGGAGTTTCTTGATATCTAGTTGATTTTTTCTCACCAGTTGTATCCAAAGTAAAATAAATATTATAAATGTACAACATGTAGAAATGAAGCATGGTAGAATATAAAATATTACTCTCAATTTTCATTATAATTTTATAGTTTTGATTTAATAAGAGATAATTTATATGGTATCAAAAATCGATGTTGATTAAAGTAAAACAGACGTTCAAATTCACCATAAATTTGAAATTTTAACGTACTGCCCTTGTAAGAATATAAAAATATTACCCTTAATTTTAATTATATCTTCAAAATCTTGATCCATTGTTAGAGACCTGAAGACACCATATTTTAATAAAGAATTTCAGCAGTCAAGTAGTCATGTACAAACATTGATAAACTTGTTTGGCTTGTGAGGAAAACTGCTGAGGTCTAATAATAAACTAGGCTGTCACATGGAGTAAAAAGGCAACATTGAGCCCTGCAGTTTTGGCAAACACTGATCAACTCCATGGATGTTATGATAATGTACTAATGATTCACATTAGATGTCTAAGTTCATGGCTAGTTTTAGGTCTTCTCATGCTCCACTGATAATGAAATCAGAGAACTAATAAAGAATACTTAGTACAAGAAAATGATAGCTAGAGTCAAGAGTTATATCTGGAGTTGGTGACACTTTTGCCTAACATGATAGTAATAAAACATGAGAGGACTAATAATAATCAAGAGCTTTGCTAACTCTAGCAATTAACAACTCCCAAAATCCCTTGGGAACATCATCTGATGTCAAGTCTGATCATTATCACACCACCATAAGATTTTGCAGGGAAAACACTTAGAGATGTATACTTGTTTTATCTCTGATGGTTGTCAAATAGTTAATAATATCAAAACAAGTAAAAACTGGAGCATATTTTTCTGACATTTTCCAACTCAGTACAGTTGTAGTAGTTGTTGTTTCTGAGTTGCAAAGGAGCAGAGGAGGAGGTCCAATGATCTAATCAATCTGGCCAAACTCACTGAACACAGGACCCTGTGGGGAAATCTTGAGGAAGCATTTGTGTTCTTTTTAACCCATCAGTTTGTAGTGCATACCTTTAAACAGTTTGGGCAAACTTCAATGGCTGAAGTTTCCTTGATGGAGGGTCCACTGGTCAGGTTGCAATGCTTTTGAAACCAAGGTGATGATTCTTATTTTGAAAAATAAATTTCCATTATGCAAGCATTTAGCCCAACAATAGTTTGGCACACTGATCAGTTCATGGATGTTTACATAATATGATCTGCATGAGTTAAAGTTAAGGGCCAGTTTTAGGTTTTCTCATGTTCCATTGAAGATGAAACACATCCACTATGTTTCACATGAGAAAGTGATTAGAATCTACCATAAGATTCAGATACAGCAAATTATCAAAGATATGCATAAGATTAGTGACACTTTTTCCTAACATGGCAATAAACATGACATGACTAATGATCAGAGTGCTTGGTGATTCTAGTAGCTACAAAATCTTGGGGAGCATATCACTTTCATATAAATCACTATAAGATGTTGCAACAAACACTGGGACACTTGGTTTGCATTTCAAGTACTAATATCAAAATTATCAAATCAGTAAAAACTGTCTCTTCTAAATTTTTTTTACCCAACAGTTTATTATCTGTGATATAGCTAGGGTGATTTCCTGCTTTGTATTGTCTCCTCTAATATGTGTGTTGTGTATATCTGTATATACATATACGTATATATGCTATATACTCATACGTAAAGATGTGAGATCGAGAGAAAGCTTTCGCCTCTTTTGAGATTTAGAGTGTATCTCAGATTAATGTTTAGGTATTTCTATCAGCAATTTAACATAGTGAATCTCTATCTCTCTCACTCATGGAAATTTTTTGACGTACAAAACGATGATTCTTTGTACCTGTATAAAATAATTGAGTCATCAGTGAGTCAGACCTTACTGACAATTGCTCTTATTTGTCGATAACATTCATTGCTAATGGTTTTACTAGAGCTTAGGTAAATGGAAGAGCAACCTTTATTTATTTATTTAAGTACTTTTTTTTTATTTGTTGCATTAATAAACAAGGGCAATTGATGCAGTGTCAGCCCATTTATATGAAAAGCTTACAAACCCTTCACTGTATCTTCATGCCCATTAAATGGGGATCACGAACATCATGCGAGTAACTAACGTATGATCTAATTATCAGAAACTCAGAAGAGACTCAGATCTTTAAAGCTTCTTTAGTTCTTGATTCATGTTCATAATATATGATAATGTTTTATATTGGCTGTCACAGGCCTACCAAACCCTCCTCCTTTATCTTGACTGGGACAGGCAGTGAACGGTGCACTGGCGGAGTTATCTTTAAAGCTTCTTTAATGATGGATATTTATCTTGATCCTAATTCTTATTAACTAATTTTTTCCCTTTTAAAATGCCATGAAAACCATCAAGTTGATCGTCTTTTTTAACTCATATTTATTTATCTTTCTAAAGTAAAATAAACTTAATTTCAAAATTTATATTTTATGTGTCGCTGACATTTCTTTTATAGAGAAAACTTCGTTCATGTGACGATTGTGTGTATAGTAATTTCATATTTTTTTTATGGAAAGACTGGTCCCAAACTTGAAATCCAAGTCGAATAAGGTAAATAGTAATTTCATATTGTAAGTGGAATTTTTTACTTTCATGAAACAGTTAACAAAATTTTGAAGCCTTTGAAAGCTGATCCAATGCCTGCCATCATTGCCATTAAATAATCACATTCTTCTTTATGTAGTTCTTGCATCATTGTACCTTGTTCTTCTATGCAATTGAAGAAGACACATCCTTTTGTGTGTGTGTGTGTGTGTGTTGGGGGGGGGGGGGGGGGGGGGGGGGGGTGGTGGGGTGGGGTGGTGTTACATTTGACCACATGAATTATTATGTTGGTGCTTACCCAACCACATGAATTATTATGTTGGTGTGATGCTCACTTTTCTTGCAATGTCTTTGTATGATTTTGGCTTGACTTAATCCTACCCAAAGATTTTACTGATGGAGCGAGACAAACCAACAATTACCATTTCAGTAGATCTCCAATGTGACCACATTTTCAGTGGCGGAGTCAGAACTTTAAACTCGGAGGCACGTCTTTTCCTTTGCTCCATCTGTCACTCTTAAAAAAATGAAAAAAAACAACGATGAATGCACGATCTTTTTTCAGTTTGACGTAATAAAATAATAATAAACTTTTATTTAGCTCGAAAAATATTAAATATTTGAATCTAAATTAAAAGTCTCAAAATGTGTTTTCTCAAATGCATATGGACGTTGAGTTGATAAAATATGCTATTACTAAGTTATTGAAATCTAACTGAAAAAAAAGATTAGTCATAACTCTAATATTTTTGAACTAAATATTCATGATACGAGTCCAAAATTAATAATAAACTAAAATTATAAATTATTGCATACATTTTAATTGCCTTTAAATTTTTAAGTGGAATATAATCTACATGTCAATTATTATAATTTTTAAAAGTATCTAAATATATAATCCATCTTTATTGTTACATGCTTGATTTCTAAGTAGCACATCTTCTCTAATTGACTCTTTGTCTTCTTTTTTCCTATTTTTCTTTAATTATATCTGTCATGTGTTGCAACTTGGGGGCTCTGGAGGAGGAAGGCAGTATAAGCTCTAACATATTCTTCTTCTGGATTAGTAAGAAACTTTATTGGAGAAATAAAAAAGGAAAAGAAAAAATAGAAATAAAATTAAACATATTTTTTAAATTAGTAAAAAGTTTAATTGGAAAAACATGAAAGAAAAGTAAAGAAAAAAAAATTATTTTCTATTAATAAAAAAGTTATTTTAAAAAAAAAAACAGAATATAAGAAAAGAAAATAGGGAAAAATAATAAATCCACATATACGCTAAAAAGGAGATTTGAACCTAAACCATTATACACTTAAACTAAAATATAACCTTTATTGATATAGATAATAGAAAGAGGACTACACATTCCTACATTAATTTCTTTAGGTTCTTTGCTTTCATATCAAAATGATGTGGTGCATAATGATTAATATGCATGTGAGTAAAAATTCTGAAAGAAAATACATATTTAGCATTGAAAAGTGGTAGAAAGGGGGAGAGGGATGTAAATTTTAGTGGGTGAAAAACATAAAAGCCAACTCAAACCGAAAAGAAATCCAAAGAAGAAGAAAATATGTGCGTGCATGCATATGCATGCTATGAAATGGGTTTGGAATGAAAACCCTAAACTTTTAAGTAAGACAAGAAAAGAGAGATTCAAATTTGGATTACAAGAGATAAAGTATTATGCAGACATCGAATTTAAGGTTATAAAATAAAGTGCTTGCTTTTTTTATTTTTTAGATAAAAATGTGAGGCACTAATCCCAGTCGTTTCATTATTAAGAATTTAACGAAACATCACCAAAATAAAATAATACAAATTTGCATAAAAATAATTATACATAATTTTCTCTTTTGTAAAAAGAAAAAAGAGAGCCACCGAAATGCCCTCAGCTCAGTTGTGATTTCTCTCCTTCACTGTATATATGTCGTTTGCTGCCCGGACGCATCCAATCCTTGTAACAGTAAAGCTCACATTAAGTCTCATGAATTGGAATTTGCTCATTGAAGTATTAACATATCAATATAGCTAGTTGTTGAATCTCTATCCTGCGACTGGTTTCGAGCAGGTTAGGTGCAGATTCAGATGATTTTTTTGAGTTTTGACAGGCTCTGAGAAAATGCAGACTCTTTGGATCTACACTTTTTTTTTTTTTCAATAGCTCCCATCGATCTCATAACTCAATCCATACCAATCTCATTCTGACCCAATCCCAACCCATTAGTGAGAATTTCAAATCAAAATTATTGGAATTAAGTAAACATTTTGAATTGGGGTCAACTTCAACGCACTCAAACTGGGGTCTCATGGCTCTCTCATTGGCAGGAAGCGAGATTCAAACATGACAGCATTGACAGGTGTGCGTGTGTGTTGGTTGATGGGCAGAGTGCAGATGTTAGTGTTTTGTGCCTGGACTTTTATAACTCAATGATTTGGGAGGATGAGAGATCAGTTTATACAGCATTCTCCCCTTGACTTTTGGACTGACTGCTGTTTTGTTTCCTGCTATCAATGTGCTTGCTGTTCTAGATTCAAACTCTCTGATGGTGTAAAAGTCTTCATTCTAGGGCTGTTTGGATTCAAGGAAGTTGGCAGCAGTGAGAAAGGAAGTGAGAAAATGAAAAGTACGTTTCTTTTCTATTGTTTGATTGGTAGTTGAAAAGTAGAAGTAAAAAAAGTACATTGTGCTTTCTGGTGCTTGGTTAGTAATGTGAAACTGAAAGTTGAAAAAATTGACCGTAAAATTGCCAGTAAAATAATATTAAAAGATTTATATGATCACAAAATTAATGTTTTTAGTTAATAACTTATTACAAATGAGATTTACATGACCAAAATTAACTGTAACACCCTAAAAGTAAGGAAATCATCGCGTAAAAGGGAAAAGAGAAAAGAAAAAGAAGTTTTCTTATTTTGGATGGACAGTGGAAGTGAGAAACGACACTTCCGTATTTCCTCACTTCCGCCCACTGTCTTGAATCCAAACTGCCCTTTTGCTGTGTAGAGGGTCCATGATTTTGTTTAAGGTCTAAGCTGTTTGGATGTTCGTAACTGGAACTACACGTAACTCTAACTATAGTAAATAATAGTCTCAACTGAGTGTTCTGATGTAATTGAAATTACATATAGTTTTAACTGTAGTAGTTAGAACTATATTTTGGATATTTTTGCTATAGTTGGGACTACGACTTAATTGGTTGTAGTTCCACTGCAACAGTCGAGATATAATGAAAAAGAAAAGAAAAGAAAAGAAAAAAGGGTGCCACATCAGACTTATTTAACACTTCTATTTAAATACAACTTCTTCATGCATTAACCAAATACAACTTCTTCATGCATTAATCAAATAATTACTTTTCACTTCATGTTGTTGTTAGTTGATTCCCCTTAGTTACTTATTAGAGAATCACAAGCAAAGCAATCTACGCAACTTTTTGGTCGTTGAAGATTAATCTTCACTCAGATCTGGTGGGAAAAAAAATACATTACTTCTTGAAAATGATTTATTTTAAACTATGAGACTATGAAAATTATCCACTTAAATTTTAGACTATATAATCTTTTATTTTAAAACTATAAGATTGCAACATTTAATCACCTAGAATTATAAGCTATTAAATCGCGGAAAGTATAAACTAGATTTTAGACACATTAAGAAAAGATTTCTCCTATTAAATCTCATACTTTTTATAATTTTTTTGGAAACATTTCTATTAACCCTTGTACTTAAGATTTTTTTATCAAATCAGTAGAAAATTTCCTGTGCTACCTTAGTTAATAGAGATTCCTACTTAGATAAGATGGTACATGGAAATGGAGACTTTTTTGCTAATTCTTAGATAGTATAGCTGTGTTACCTGTCAAATCTAATAGAATAAGGAGACTTGCTGTCAAATCTTAAAATAATATGTTGGTGTTTTTCGCTGAATTAAATAAAACAAGAGGGATTTTTTTATATTTAAATACAACAAGAGGGTTTGCTACCTAGTCTTGAAAGTGTAAAAGAGTTTTAAGCAATTTACCTTTTGTTTTTGGTTTACTACATTCACATAATTAGGATTCATTTTATTACAGAAACACAATAATTTTTCTAAAACTACTAATGACAGTATTACATTACTTCTCAATATGATATTTCTCAAAATGAAAGTAAGTCTAAACTGAAAATAAAACGATATCAAGGAAACATGTCAAATATGTACTTATGAATGAAATATATTTACAAATTATGATAGCATTACTAATGTATGAGTTGCTCAATTTTGTCCAATTACTTTCCAGTGACACAATTTTTATGATAACATTACTAATGCATGAGTTGCTCAATTTTCAAAATAACAGACTACAGTAGGCTACATTGTTTAGAAAACAAAAATAAAAACTCTTAAATTTCCTTTTTCCTCAAGAACGTCAATCTAAACATTAGAAGAAACAAATTAGGAATAGTTCTAATTAAATCATTGGTACCTAATCAAATAAGTTATTCATTAACCCGTCTACAAAATTTAACAAAAATAGAATATTCAGTTCCCTCCAACACATCACAAATGTAACAGTGAAAACGACAATTACTTGAGCAAAGCTTTGGCATGAATTTTTATAGAGATTACACAAATAGAGATGTCCATGTTGGGATGTTTGGGCCTTGGATCATTTGGGATGGACATAGGATCATAATGAATGAGTGAAGAAACAGTTCACAATATGATATTTTTGAGCACCTCTCCGTAAAGTGTGAATACAGAGGACAATGGCTCAAGAAGAGTATGAGAATATTATCTCCATATAAAAAGGTTAAAAGTTTCAGTTATATATTTTTTAATTGATTAGTCAGATTTTTTTTGTTGGGGTTTGAGATTACTTACATGCAATGTTACCCGCACGAAGTCTCCACTTGGCTCTGTTTGGCTGTCGTAATTGGCCGTAATTCATAAATTATAATTGGTAAAATCTTTTACAGTTGTAAATGAGTTACATGCATATAAGTTTTACGATGTTTGGTTGGTAATATAAAATTGTAAGTGAGAAAGTGTATTGTATTTTACGGTGTTTGGTTGTCGTAATGTGTAAGTCGTAAGTGAAAAAATTGACCACAAAATTAACTATTTGGTGATTTAAAAAGTTTTAATATTGCAAATAAATATTAAAAATGTTAAATATTAAAAAAATTTAATATTAACATAAAAAAATAATACAAATTTGCATGACTACAAAATTAACTATAAATGAGCTGATAAGTGAGTGGTAATTGGGTTGCAAGTGAGTGGTAATTGGGTTGTAAGAGAGTCTTTTACGAATTACGATCCAAACAAACGCCGTAGTTGTAATTAGATTGTAAATCATTTACGAATTACGAACTTTTATGTCGAAACAATCAGAAGAGTCAAACGCGGAACCTCCTCACAAACTAGATACCCTAGTGCAAAGCTTAATTCTATTGCCATGGGCCTAAGCCCTACTCCCATGAGTGTTAACTCCCCTCAACGGACTTAGGCCAAACCCCACAGGCCTCAAAAAACTGAGGAAAAGTGGAATACAAACCCCATTATCATTATTAATATTATCCAAACATAATTCCCTTTTGGTTACAAGCTCTAGCAAAAATTAGAGACTTAATTCTTACCAACTCTTATCAAATAATCTAAAACTTACATGAGTTAGCACTTGGCACCTAACAATGGCATCTTAAAATCACAGTGAAACAAGCTTGAAAATATCTATAAGGATTCCTCGCCAACTCTTGAGTTCTAAATCAAACTTGTAGGTTGAGTTAGCAACTCCACAGAGAGTAAACGGATGACTCGCACTCCTAAGCTCCAATTGTTAAACAAAGCCCAACTCTCTCATATACCAAATAATTGATCTACTTCTATCCCTAACAAATTCTTTGAGCGACTGATCAGAAAGGGTTTAGATCATGTCCAAACTTGATTTCCTCACAAATTTTGTGATGTTACAGGCCAATTTTCACTGTCTTATCGGTTAGAATCACCAAATTCAAAAGTTGAGCTAACAAAAAAATCGCTATAGCACAGTAGTAAAATCACTTTGTAGTGAATAAGAGATTTGGGTTTCAAATTATATTTATATGAGGCTACAATTTATATTCAATAACCTCACAAATGCCGTAATTATTAGACTGCCTATAAAAGTTTGACTAACTTTTATACGGTACCAAACCTCTCCAATAACCTAACAAAGGCAATTAGGGATGGTTAACGGGACGAATCATCCATCGAATTCGTTAAAAGACGGGTTCAAACCTGTCTCGTAATGAATCCTACGAGATAGGTCAAAGCAGCTGGGAACGAATTGGATGTCTTGACCTGATCCGTTACTTAGATTCGTCGAGACAGGTTGGACCCCTCTCGGCTTTTATTATTATTATTATCTTTTTAAAATTTTGTTAATTTTTTTTGGTTGAAATACTCTCTTTTTTGACCCGTTAAGGGTTTTAAAAAGATAAAAAAAAAAATAAGATAGAGGTCCCTATTTAATTTTTCCCTCTCACTGCTATATAATAATATAAGACTTAAAAAAATATGCATATAAATAGGGGATCTGGGAATTTTTCTACCCAATTCGTCTCGTGGTTTATCACGGTACGAATTGGACCCGTCCCATGTAAATAGTACGGGTCCATTTGTCTGGACCTGCCTCAGAATGGGACGAATACGGGGCGGACTCATATTCGCCCGATGCGACTCAGACGAGTCGCACGGGGCAAATCGGGGCGGGTAACCCGCCCCGATAGCCAACCCTAAATGTGATAGTTAGATAATATTTTTATCATTAATAACGTAAATTCTTTAAAGGTTTTCCTATTACAATTGATTATGTGTAATGCCCATCTAAATAGCCTCCCATTTCAAGAAAATACAAACAAATTTACGAGATATGGTCTCTCATATTAAAAAAGTATCAAAAATTTTCACATTACCAGATTATTATTGAAATTGATTTACCCAAGTCACTTGGCCGTCCCAAAAACCAAAAAGAAGGAAAGAACAAAAACAAGAAGCAAAGATATAAAAGAGGGAAAAAAAAAGAAAAGAAAAATGTCTCTTCAACTCTCTAGTTTGTAACATGGGCCACTCTCTACTCTCTTGACTTTCTATGGTTCTATCATGTGCTCAACAAAACAATTGCCTCCCCCTTTCACATGCATTATTAAAAAATTCACCCAATCTCCTAAATTATTAAAAATATTCTAAAAAACTTATCAGAAAAAGGAGAGGAGGGAAAAAAAAAAAAAAACACTCTACTGATAATATAACAAGCAAAGCTCTTGTAGGTAGTAGGTCACTTTACTCTCCCCTCTAATAGATCCAGTCATGATGGATCTCCTCCGTCCCCACCCCATGGCAGTGACCGTAACCCTAGCGGTAATCGTCACCGCCCTAATAGCTCCGGCCTTATCGGCACCCGCGTCGCTGCCCCCATACACTAACCACACCGTCGGTGGGCCGCGGGGTGGTTCTTCGACGCCAAGAAGAACGCCTCCGCCGCCGACTACTCCAAATGGGCCAAGGCCCAGTCCTTCTACCTCGGCGATTTCCTCAGTAACCCCCCCATCTTTATCCTAATTGCATTTTTGCCTCCCCAAAATTTTAAGATCTGAACAAATTTTTTCCTTTTTGTTGCAGTTTTCAAGACGAATTCGAACACGTCGTCGGTGATCCAGACCAACAATGAGACGACTTACCGGCAGTGCGACGCTAGCGAGGACGGCGGCGAAGGGACCCTCGTGTACACGAGCGGCGGCGGCGGCGGCCAGTTCGGGGTGGCGGCGGTGATCGCGATTCCGCTCACCGCGGAGGGCGCGAACTACTTCTTCTCGGACGCGGAAGACGGTATCCAGTGCGCCAAGGGGATGAGGTTCGAGCTCGAGGTTCAGAAGGGGAGGGGGCTGCCGCCGGCGCTCAGCCATCCGCCGCCGCCGCCGATGTCGGACGTGCAGGTCCCGCCGCCGCCGGACACGGAGATTGCCACCACCGGCGGGGGGCCGCAGGGGGAGTCGTTCTACACGGGAGGGGCCGGGAGGGGAACGGGTGGGGCCCGTGGGTGGGAGATCTGGGGATTAGGGATTTTGAGTGCTGTTTTGTTGTCAAGTGCTGTGTGATGGCTGAAAAGAGATTATTTAAAAATTGAGATTTGTTTTCTTTAGTCTCGTCATTAATATCAATAATTATTGTATTCCGAGGGTTAAAAGGGTTATATTTGTTTTGATCTGGTATTTAAGTGAGAATTTAACTTGATCTCACTTTATGTTAACTATTGCCAAAAAAAATATAGTCTATTTATTATGAGTAGATTAAAAGAAAAATCACATGAAATTGTGTAATGGCTGAAAATAATCACATAAAATTTATAAATTATGTAATGGCAAAGAAAAGATTTTTCTCCCACGAATATTTAATTGAAATTAAGTTCCATCAAATAATTCGTCAAGAATTAAACCAATAGAGAAATTAGGAGAGCACTAGTCATCAACCAAAATTATACTAACTATAGCGACACTGTATCAATGCATTACTGATGAGACATAACAAGGGCTGACACTAATTTCAGAGTTCGTCGTTAAATGAAACTAGAAGAACAAATAAAAGGGACATGTATACAGAACTATCCATCAGTATCTCCTTCAAAAGAGAGCTGCTCATAATCATCGGAAGCAATATGGTCTGAATTCCAAGTCACTGCAAATTTCATCTGATCAACAGACGAGCAAAGTAAATGCTGCTCATGTTTATACCTACAGTACTACAAAATTTAGCAGCTGTGTATGGAACAAAATTTAGATCCTTTGATCTGTATGCATCTTAATAGAGGATTGTGGATTCATAATTCCTGCAGCCCGCAGGGGATGGATTGGGAAACAAAAAATTAGAATGTGCCGTATAAACATAGCGCTTGAGAAGTCGATCAGTTGGCATTGCTCCGAGATCTTGTAAGAACACTCAAACCGGGCAGCCTCCACCCAAACCTGCTGGAAACTTGAGGTGCCGCTGCTTGGTTCAACAATAGACGCAATTCCATTTGAAGTCTGTATCGAACTCATTCTCAGGTTTCTTTCCTTGATTGTATTTGATATCTGCAATTCCTGGAGCCGAAACAAGGTGCAAACAATTAGAACAAATTCGAGCCACATTCGAATTTAGGGGTTGCTTCTTTTTATTTGTTGTGATTTAATTTATGCTTAGGAGGGCGAAAATGGCCTTTGGATGCAATTTCCAATGAAATGGCCAGCAATTGTAATCCATTCCCTGGCTGAACAAAAGACCAAGCACTATGTACGAGCGGGGAAGGAGCCTGTTCTTTTGAGCAATAGAACAGGAGCCTCTGCCTTGAACATAATTCTGACCCAACATTATTATTGAGAGAACAACCAAGTATGCTGCAGCACATTGGAGATTGAGAGTTTTGATCAATCTTATATAAACACCAAACTATCACACAATTCGCGGCCCATATGGCTCAAAAATTAGATCAAAGCAGGCCAACCTTATTGTAAATTTATCTTCAACGAGCTGAAATGGAAAAGAGAGAACAAGCTAAGCTACAACACTAACCTTTAGACCTGATGTCGATATAGCCTTTGGCGTATGCAGAACCTGGAACGTATGAGCCAGTAAGATTTGTTCAATATATTTTACTAAAAGTTAACCATAAATCTATCAAAATGCAAGTGTCCAACCTTCGGAGGCTCATTGGAAGCTGATGGTGTAGGTGATTCTAGTGCTAAAGCTGGCAATGAACTCATCTGTCCCGAAATAATTGAGCATCAGGCAATAACAGAGGAAAAAGAGAGAAGAAAATACATTACAATAAGAATATACGAGGCTATTGGCTTTTACCCGTGTAACAGCTGTATGCTGTGGAGGTCCAATAGTTCGCCGAGAACTGGATGCAGAATCCTGATAAGTTCAAGTCTGATTAGATTTAGTGATGATTGAGCGGATACCTCGAAGGGATACAATTATAAGAGCAGGATCTGTCCACCAGTAAATATCTAAAATACGATTCACCAAGAAATGAAATGCATAACAATTTGTGTACTTATGTATCAAGTGAGCATAAAATGAACAATTTCCTACAAATATGAGGTTTGGTGCCAGAATAAAAGGGTGCAGTTTCAAGTTGACCAGACAACCCTATCCAAAGCGACCCCCAGTTTGGTGAATGATTGGGTTAATAGAAGAAATTGATATATGTGCCTAAAGAATATGGAGTGTAAAAACTTTCAATTGTTAAACGGGTGTCTGAGGACCGGATATGGAAGGAAAAGAAGCTGGAGATAGAAGAGAAGTATAAATGTGCCTACCAAGTACAAAGGGAGTGTAAAATTGTCCCAAAGATAGTCAGGTTCTTGTCACAAGGGAATATCCCTAACGTACATTGATGGGTTGGGTGTGTAACAGAAGGTAGGAACCCATACTAAACCTGCAAGGTTTAGTAACATTAGGGTACTTAAACACAGATAAAGCTACAATAGGCTGCTTGCTTAGGTGCAATGGTAGAGAAACATAAGGGTACTATTATGCATTTTAACACGATGATCATCTACAAAAATAAGAAGGTTACATGCCAGGAAATAGGGTGGTGGTATCGACTTGACCTGACCTGATTATCTGATCCAAAATTACCTAGTTTGGTCCACAATCAGGTTGACGCAATTGACCCATTTAATTAACAGAGTGGGTTCAAAGATTAAACGGGGTTGTCCAACATTTTTAAAACCAATAAACCAATTAATCATCCCCAACTCCCGTAAACCTAATAACCCAAATCAAAATTCCCATAAAACCATTAATCCATACCCCAATATCGCTAATATAAAAGTTCACAGCTCTATGCATTTCGCCTTCCTTTCCCCCCTAAAAAAGGCCATATCAACTTAAACTTATCCACTATTGAGGGCTCAATGTTTTCATGGAGTGATCTGAAATTCTGGATCACCTTCCAATGATCACATCCAACACATAACTGCACAACGGAGTCTTCCAATGATCACTGACACTACTCAACAAAGTTTCAATTGTTGCTAGCTATGGTTAATGTGTAAACTAAGACATCAAAGCTAAATATTAGCTTACCTGAACAAGTTCTGGACTTCTGCCAGGCTCAAGTTTCTCAACAAATTTACACAGGCGATATACTCCTTCGGTTGCAAAGTCCTGATATAATAGAAACTCAAATATATCAGTACATATAAAATTGAAAAACAAGAAAAACTATGGTACCGATCAGTACCTGATTCTCTTCGATTTTAACAAGCTTTGTTTCCTGAGACAGGAAAGATGAGAATCAGTATGGGTTCTTCTAAAAATTATAATCCATGATGTCAGGATATTCACCAGAGTTTGAACAGCACAACGAACTGATTCAACATCCTCATGGAACTCACTTAAATCTCCATGCAGTCTTGAAACCTATATGCAACTCAAGGTGACAGCTTGCTGTACAAATATGGAGCACAAACCAGAACAAAAGTCTAAAAAAAATGAAGAGAAGTTCCTCCTTTACCTCATCTTTTGTTGCTACAGTGAGTTCCCTGCACTCATCTATGTTACTATCCACACGATCAATCCTTGAAGATAAGTGTCTTCTGGCAGACTGAACATCACAAGAAGTTATTTACATGAACAAGATAAAATACGGGGGACTATCCCAAAAGAATTTCTAACCAGTGTTAAACAATCTACAATGTCAATAATGCCATAGACATCATAAGCATTAGCACATTCTTAGTATGAAAATAACAACCTAGCAGATAAGAGCAAGAAACTACAGTGTGAATCACAAGACAAACTACAACTTGATGAATGATGCTCGACAATATAATACCAATGGAGTGAATACAAGGAAATAGATACGATTATCTACCAAACAGAATCCAAAGTGAACACAAGACAAGCTAGTAAAGACCAAGATGGAAACTCCTTAAAAGTTTATAACAAGTATCACATTTTTCATTTAAAAAACTACTAAATCATTACTAAATTGCTTGAGGCTTCTACCAATAAACAGCAAAACATACATATTTTTAGATTGACGCATTGTCTAGTCCAAATTCAAAGTATAATATCTTTTAATCTCTTTAAAAGATAATATTATTACAGTTATTAGAGTAATAAGGCTATGTATCTAATATCAATAGAGTATGTATATTTTCTGCAATTATGTAATTTCCTCAACTATTTAAATAAGAGACACCATTAGTTAGGAGTGTCTTGTCTTCTTTCTACATAAAATAGTTTAAGAAAAATACCTGTAATTTCTTCACCAAGTTTTTGTTTTCTTTCTTTGAACTTTTTTCTTTTATTTCTTCTTTCTTCCCCGCCCTACGTCCTAACCCTAGATCTTAGCCCTATTGCTCCGATGGCTCTTTCATCACGTCAGCAAAGGAGCCAACGGAGCATTGCATGCTTTTGAGGTAGTGTCGTTGATCCAGCCTATCCTTTCTTCTTCTCTGCCATACAACAAAAAACACTTTGTCCAGTGCTCGCAGTTCTTCTTCAAGGTTTGGTCCTACATTTTCTTATGTAAAGGGATGGGAGTAGTCAACTCGAATTCTAAACAGACATTGTACTCTCCCGCTAATGTTAATGGATAGCGATAGCCACTCCCGTAGCATTTCAAGCTTGCCAATCCTGCTTTCTTTCTAACCGAAATGGGGAAGGTATCTGCTCACTTATTCTTTCTTCTTTCATTTCATCTTCATCTACTCCTTTCCTTCTCTCCTCTTTTCTTGTCTTCTCCTCCCCCTGCATTTGCTACCCTCCACACCACCCCAACACCCTTGTCCTTGTCCCTGCACAACCAAACCAACCACCACTGCCCTTGTCATGCCCCCTTGCAGCCCAAAACCCACAACCACCCCTGCCCTCCCTCTGCTGCTGCTTGACCACCCTTGCCTTGTCCTGCTCCTGTAGCGCAAAACCGACAACCCAATTACAACCCCGCTCTCATCTGTCCCCGCCTAATACAGTTTTCCTTTATCAGTGCCATACACTGACCAACAAAATGTTAGATGATACTAAAAATTCTTTCTTGCATGGTCATCTT